>WBMY01006641.1:918298-966280 GCA_013397315.1 Donacobius atricapilla
CTTGAGTCAGCAGCAAAGGGAGATCCACCTGTTAGAGTTTCACCTGTCATTATAACTTGGTTCCAATCTGAAAACTGCAATATTTTGTGGTCAGACCGCTCTCTTCATCTGTCCAGCACCTGCTTGCATATTACCTATTCTCTTCAGCTTTGATTAAGGAGAATGACTGTGCCTTGATGGAACAAAAAGCATTATTTGGGATTAAGAGTCGTTTAACTGATTAGAAGAGAAACATAGCTGTGGTTTTCCTGTCCATTTTATAGAAGCTTCAGAAACCCGTGTGTACCCAAACTGGAGCTGTGATTTGAGAACATGTAGGAGAGAGGAGAACAGGGAGGTCGGATGATTTTCTGCACTTGGGAAAGCATTAGGCCGAAGTTTTCTCTGGTTTTAGCATGATCAAATATCCTCCACAAAGAGAATCAGTGCTGCTAGGAGTTGGCCTAAGATGAATGTCCGGTTTGTTTTTAGGTTCACATAACTATCCAGTGAGAAATTTGGACTAGACCTTTAATTGCTGCACAGAGAAGCAGCCCTGGGTCACTCCAAAAAAGAAAAAAAAGAGGATCACATTTTTCCTCTGATACTGACATTAAAGTGACCAATGAATATTGTGCACTCAGGTCTGAGGGCAGATTTTTTGGCCTAGATATTTTCTGAGTGAATAAAATATGAGAAAGACATTGTGTAGCTGGTGCCTTGGGTTTTGCTTTTCAAAAAGTGTTTTATTTCCCTGGCATGCTTTCTGCAGCATCTACTGCACATTGGTGGGGCCTGAAATAATGACCATGGGGTATTTTCTTTCTGAGATGAGGCTGCTCTAGTTGCAAGACATTCCCAAGTGAGCTCCCTAATGAGTGATAGATGGGAAAAATAACAGGAAGGATCCTTAAATGTTCCAAGTTTTGCATGAAAAATATCATTTTTTTGGATGCTGTGTTTGGTACCTAGCCTAGAATTCTTCTGCATTGTGATAGTGGTATCTTCAGAATGACACAGTGAGTCATAATATTTGACATTTGGGGAGATTTTTACTGGATCTCTAAGCACTTGTCAAGACTGTTCAGAAGAATACTTAAAGAAGAATTATGATTTCCTTTGAGAGTTTTGATACTGTTCATATATTTTTAAAGCCTGTTTCCTTTGCTGCAAAACAAAACAAAAAAAAAATAGAAACTTCAAAAGTACGTATTGACCATTTCTAGTGAAAGGATAGTTGAAGGCATCTATCCACACTCTCTTTAGTTATTAGATGGTCTTCCAAAATCATTTCCAGCTTTAGCTCATTTGAGCTCTCTTAATGTCACCAGCCAGTTAATTTTTTTGATGTTTATTTTCACGCATTGCACGCAAGGGACATGGGGAATATCAAGATGACAAACTGGCGGTTCTCCAAGCATTGTAGCAAGGTCTGACCTGCTCATGTTCAGCTCTGCCCCAAGGCTGAGGGAGTGCCTTTGCTAGTTTTTGGGAAGGTTGGTGACCTGTGGGTTTGGGGATAGCAGTAAACAGACCTGGCCCAGTTCTGCCACCTCAGAATGTGTCAGTAGCTGCCCCCAGTGTCTACAGCTGTAAGAACTGAACATCTCCCATTGCTTTTGAGGAGCAACAAAGTACAGTGGCCAACCTCAAGCCCAGTGAATGTTCCCTGGTTCCCATGGGTCTGCCGTGTTCAGTTTCTTGGGCACATCCCCTTTCCTGAGCTGGATACGCTCGTTATATTTGCACAGGGTTTGTCCAGGGCTGTGAAGAGACTTGGTAGCATTTAATAGTGGTGACTTCCTGGGATTCCTTGGCTCCAGGTGGAATTGCAGGTCTTGTAACTGATGCTGTGAACAATAAACTGCAGGTGCCATGCCAGACTCCCCTGGTAGTGCCACACGCAGCCCACCACGAAGTCAGGAGGGTGTGTATGGCCCACGAGGATGGGGTTTGTGCTGCCAGCGCCCCTCCCATGGATTGTATTCCTACTCCCATTTACATTTGAGGGCTCTCAAAAGCAGATCTAGAACACGTTCCATGTTTGAAACATGCAAAAACAATTGAGTAATTTTGGCAAATACATATTACTTTCATTATAATAGGAAGAGTCATGTCAAGAGCTGTGTATCTTATACTGGAGAGAGGCTGGACACGTGGGAGGAATAACCTGACCGAGCATTAGCACCTGGAGGAGTTAACAAACCACACCTACCAGCACCAGAGGCATCCTCAAAACTGTGCTCTCAGCCAGCCGCCAGATGACAGAACTGATAAAAGATGGATGGTTCTGAGTTGCATTTTCCATCTGAATTTTGATCTTTGTGGTTTGCTTGGCTTCTGTTTTCAGGTGTTTCTCTGTAACCACTACAGTGTAGAGAAATGTAAGGATTTTTGAAATGGCACTTCTCCCAAGACAGGTGGAGCTGCAGCCCCATGAAAACCTGCCAGAACAATGCCAGCCCACCAGTGCCTCCCACATTACCCTTTTTCCCCCACCATTCCCGAGGCCTGTTGTTTATATGATGGTGTGTACCATGTCTAGGCACTGAAAATATGTATAACCTTGAAACCCTGCAGATGTGCTCCTCTGGTAGAGCTGCACAGGGGGCTTTGGGACTGTAGCTTTTGGGGGTTTCCATGTTGAGATTCCCCAACCTTTGCTTTTCCTGCAAGGCTTTGGGAAGTGTGGGGTGGGTTTCTGTTGCATTCTGGGGAAAGCAAAGATTTCTGTGGTCTTTGGCTGGATCTCAGATCCTGGGGTACTGAAGTGTGACCTAATAATTTAGGACTTGGAGAAGGATTGTATTTAAATAAATAATCACAGTTTGAACATTCTACAACTATTAATTATTAAAACTTAAACAAATCCAGGGAGGTTCGTGGCATGTTATACACCATACCTAGAAACAGCTGAGCTGGGTTTACACGAGGTGGATTTTTTTCTGAAAAGACATCATCTCCTGTGAGCACAATAGAGCTAGTACTTCTCTTATAAATAGTGAATGTTTTATAATTGCATGCAGTCCTAAAGCTGGTTCCTATTATGGAGAGTCACAGAGGTTTTGGGGGGAGGGTTTGTGGGTTGTTGTTCTTTCCCAGAACGATGTCCAATCTCTTCTTTGGCAGCGTATTAACCGTGGCTGAAATATGTGCCCGTGTGAAAATGTTACGGTCTAATGAGCAACTTCACTTCTGTGTCACTTTCTTGCTTTGAAATAAGAGGTTCTGGGTCAGGAGCTGCCCATTTGATCCCTTGTCTGTCTCCAAGTGGAGTTTATACATCAGAGCTTTTTATACCAGCCTTTCAAATCCATGTGATAGAAACAGTGTGGTCACTGTAGGTCAAAGGAGCTGATTTAATGAAGTCTCATGTGCCCTCAACAAGCAATTTTGTCACTTCCTGCTGAACTACTGAGCTGTCTCCACTTAGGGAGATTGGCCATCCCTGGGCATCACGTGTTCAGGATTGTTCAGGCTCTGTTACAGCTTTTTTGCTTTTCCTTTGCCTCAGGTGAACTGTGTGATGAGGTGATTAACCACTGTGTTCCTGATCTAAATCCCTGCCAGCACGAGTCCAAATGTGTTCCCCTGGACAAAGGAACCAGGTAAGAATGTGTGTTGGTCTCTACCCAGAGGGCACATTCATCCATTGGCTTGACTGGGGCCGTACTGGCAATGAGTGTGGAGCAAAAATCACCAAAATTAACACAAATAATGCAAGGCTATATACATTTCAGTCTGTGCCACATTTTAACTGTAATGCATCCATACATACTTTTCTAGCTTTCTGTGGTTTACTTGAAAATGATGGATGTACCCTCAGAACTGAGGAATTATTTTGGAATAGAGCATGGCAATAAATTCTCCGATTTATGAAAGAGTCATGGCAAAGTATCTTATCTTACATCACAAACCAAGGACAGTTTCCTTATGTGTTCCTTAGGGCACTTAGAAACTCAAGCAGTGTAACAGGAGCCTTAAAGATCCCGAGCTGGATGGCTCCAACTCTGGAGGCACCTTTCCCATTAGCCTTGCTTGCTTCATCTGGGGTTTGGTGATGTCTGTGTTTACATTTCCCTATTGGGAATTACACTGACTGTTTCACAGAAAGAAGAAAGAAAACTTCTGTTTCATAGAAGAAAGCCTAGTGTTTTGGACAGCAGAAAGCACCTGGAGGTTTGGGCTTGGGGAGTTGTAAGAGGTGCACAGTGATCATCGCTTGTCAGAAGAGGGGCTGCCAGAGCAATCTGGCAAATAGGGACAGTCAGCTGAGAAGTCAAGCTCTGTGAAAAGCTTGTCAGGAAAAGATCTTTGGAGACAAATGCAGGAAGGTTTGCTGCAGAGTGAGCCGCTCTCTGCACCTTCCCCTAAGGCTGTTTTCACAGTGCACCCCTGGGTGCTCACGGACTCCCTCCTGGGGTTCTGTCCAGCCCACCTGGGAGAGGAAAGGTGGCAGGCTTTGTTCTTCCTGCTAACTTCCACCTGAGGTCAGATTGTGTCCTGTGAAGCAACCAACATTACAGAACGGCGTAAACTGACACTCAGGACATTTCAGGAAAGTTAAAAGGAAATGAACCAAAATCTCAGAGAGGGTGGTTCTCTCAAGGGCAGCTGACTCTCTGCTACAGTCAGGCAGTACAACATAAGCCTTTCTTTTGAGTGAAAAGCCTCCAGAGAGAAATGTTTCCAAATCTTGAAGAAGATTAAGCTATTAAATTATTAGGATGGTTCCTGAACTGATATGTAGGCACTGGACAAGGAGGTGTGTGCCAGTGCATAAATAGTCCCTGATGTTCTTTCCAGGTTTCATTCCCAGTTAATCCATCATTTGGTTAATCCAGTACCTTTGGTTAATTCAGTAGTACATCATGTTCTGAGGTGCAGGATTGTAATTCTAATTGCCTTCTTTTAGAGCATGAAGGGATGGAGACAGCTGTGGCCCTGGATGGCTTTCCCCTTGCTAGAGGCATTGCCATACTTGCCACCCAAACAATTTGAGTAAATAAAATAATTTTTCTCACATGCTTGCTAGAAAACTGTTCTTCACAGTAGGGCCACTAACCCTTGAGGGGAGCCTAAATAACTGCTTTTAAGTATTTTTCTGCTGCTGTTTGTCATGTTATTCTTCCCACTATTCATAGAATGCTACAGAAACATCCATGATTTCTTTACTCCTTCTATCCCATTTTGCCTTCTAGCAGCCAAACTTGAGAGGTGAATGAGCCTTGAATGTAAAGATGTCCAAGCATTGCTATTTCTTTTATACTTAAGTGACACCAGACCATTCAAGATGAGCCCTCAGCAGTTGTGCAGTGATGTGTGGATGCTGCTGGGGCTCACTGAAAACAGCAGCCTCTGCTCCTGTGCTGTAGCTGATCCCCTGAGCAGCTTGATCTCCTGGCGGTGCAGGATAATGATCCTGCAGGAGGAGTCAGGCTCCTGTTTGTCCTCTGTCTGCTTCCAGAGGCAGGGAGTGTTACTGGCAGGAGTCAGGCTTGTCCCTGAGCTCTTTGTGCCCTGGGCAAGTGAGCAGGATGCACCAGTCTGCCTGTCCTGCCCTTGGCTCTAGTCAGTCTGCAGCTCTGCAGAGGAAAGAAAAGATGACAAAGACAGGAAAAAAAATAGGAAGCCAAGTTATTTATTGACATGGGGAGGGAAATTCCATTCTGGCCCTGCGATAGAAGCCATGATTCATGCCTTTAATACAACAGACATTGAGTGCATGCAGATGCAAATCCCCTCAGATAGGCCAACAATTTAAATACCACTGGACAGGTTTTTAGCCTCTCTGTGTTACTGGGAATGTTGCCATCACTACAAGGCTGTAACAGAAAATTTCAAAATTTCAACTGTAGTGGTGTCAGATGGTCACTGGGAAATGAGATAACTATCTAGTCGTGTAAATCACTCTCTTACCAGGATCTGAGCATGAAGATTTCTTTGCCACCTTCTTTACTGCATCAGACTTTGACTGATTGACACTCAGTCCCTTGCTGGCACTGTGTGGGATTGTGGGATAAGGATGGAGTTACCATGCCACCATCCCTGATGGCACAGACCCTGAGTTTCCAAGAGGAGTCCAGACGATGAGCTCATGGGGCTGAAGTTCTCACCTCCTAGATTTCAGACAGGCATTTTTTGGTAGCTTCAGCCTAGGTGTGACACACCAAGAGCTCAGAGAAGACTTGACCCAGAAAGAATTCCATGCTTCTAAAGGCAAGCTTGGAAGCAAACTGGACTATTTCAGAGTGTCTTTGGCGGCACAGAGCTCTTTGCTTTTGGAGTTAAATTTGCAGGTGGCTTTCCTCCCTTCCAGCCTCCACATCTTTAGTATGCTGTTACTATGTAGAAGAAGAGTCACTTTCTGTACGCCAGAAAACAAAACAAAAAAAAAAAACCCAGCCTTTAACACAATGAAATTACTTGCAAAAAATAACTTCAAGAAAGGAGCGTGTTTTTCCATTCACTGTATTGATGTTGGAGCATGATATAAATATACTTTATTATTCCAAAGCTTGAAATTATTACCTGACAGCTTAAAATGCTGATTTAATGCAGCCCCGCAGAGAAAAGTGGTGGTTCTGTCATTACTGAGATAGCCAATACACATCATAAAATTGATGCATGGCAGCCCTAAATAAGGAACTGCACATTGTTCATTATTACATCACTTTATATTAGGACTGCAGGGATCAATAAAAAACAACAGGATTAAATGCTGCCAATTCCTCTCACAGTCTTTTGATTGACACTGTTTCCTTGCAGGTGTGTCTGCAATGCTGCCAGAAAACGCTGCCCATTTCTTAGGGTTTGGGGCAGGAACACTTTTTGTTTTTTGCTCTTTGCTCTGATTTGCCATCACCATTATGTTAATCACAGTATTTCCTGAGCCACCAGGGTGTAAAAAAGCAATTCACACGTGCAGAGCTGGGCCAAGGACCCTCCTGTGGCTGCAGAGGCTGGTGATGGGGCCTCACCTGCAGGGAGGGGGGAGTGTCTGCATGCACCATGGACAGCCACAGGTGAGCAGGCTTGGCCCCACTTCCTGCAGGTTTAGCCAGTCAAGCCACGCACTAAGAGGGAGAGTGGAGCTCCCCTGCTCTGTGCCTGAGTGAGGTGGCTGCTGTCACCCTGGCAGGCACTCCCGGGCCTTTGGCACTCACAGGACACTGTTGCGTTCTGCACTGTCACCCTGCTCGCTACCCTGCCCTGGGGGCAGCCAGGAGCCTCCTGCTGTCACTCGGAGCAGCAGTCATCACAAGGCTCGCTGCCTGGGAGGTAGTTTTCCCTCCTCACTCCCGTGTGTCCAGTTCCTCTGAAGAGGTTTCCCACAAGGTGCCTCCTCCTGCATTTACCCCACCAGGCTGCTGGCAGGGAGTAGGTCAGCTGAACAGATTGATGAGCAGTAGTCTCTTTCCTGATGCCACATCCTCAGCTTTATAAGGCCTGTCCTCTTCCAGCTCTCGATGGCTGCACGTTGGGTCCAACCACAGGCTCTAACCAGAGCACAAACATATCTTTTATTGCTGAAATTATCTGCAGCTCTTCCCCTGATTTGGTTGAAGTGGTATGCCTTTTGTTTTCCAGATGTGCAACAACATCCAGCTGGGAGGAGTGAAATGTGTTTTATGGACTAAAGAGTGTTCCTGACTAAACATTGTCTACAGAATAGATTAAAAAAAAAAGCTGCTCAGCAATCCCAAAAGATCTGATCCAAGTCCGAGACTTTGGGATGCATTTTCTATTGCCAGGTTATAAACTTATGCAAGACTTATAAATAGAAATGCTGATGCAGCCTTCATACAGCAAACTTGAGAATTGTATAAAATAAAACCAACAGGCAATGTCTGCAGGTTTGGGAACATCCCACTGTGCTCCATCCCACCGTGTCACCCCACAGCAGAAGGTGCAGTGTCACCACGGCAAAGGACACACTGCGAAGGCAACTTCCCATTGTTGTAGCAGCATTTTGCCTTGCAGATGAAAGGAAAGCAGGTGGTGGTCTCAAAGCTTGGTCTTTCTCTCTGAATTTGATGAGTTTTGTAGCTTGTTTACAGATTGTTTCCCTTTGGAAGGCAGTCCCTTCCTGTGCTCCATGGAGCTGCACAGGGCCAAGCTCAGACACCCAGCAGTGTGCAGGCATTGGCGAAATCATATTCTGGGGCATCAGAGCCACTGCCCTTGCCGAATATTGTCCCTCGGGTCTGTAAGGTTAGGGAGGGTACTGTCATCTTCAGCTCAGCTGGGAGTCTGCCAGGTGATCACCCTTCTCCACAGACTCTGCTGAGGGGAAGCTGTAGCATGGTTGGTGGTGCTTTGCTCGACTTGAATTTCAGCAGATTGCAGCACTTCAGATGCAGCCAGCTAGGAGGGACCTGAGCCTTTCCGATGGCAGCAGCCGTGCTTGATGCTGCCGGGAATAATTGCAAACATCTCCCCAGGCCGATTTCCACAGGTGCTGGGCTGCCTGCGTGAGCTGCCGGGGTGAATGTCGCGAGGAGCCATTACCAGGGATGTTGCTGCCTTTCAGGTGCGAGTGCCTGCCGGGTTACAGCGGCAAACACTGTGAGGTGGACGACGACGACTGCGTGGGCCACAAGTGCCGGCACGGAGCCGCCTGCGTGGACGCGCTCAATGGCTACACCTGCGTGTGCCCGCAGGGCTTCAGGTATATGGAGATAAACCCTGCATGTGCAGAGTGAGCAGGGGATAATCACATTGCCTTTATGAGCCCTCACAACTGGCTGCAAGGAAAACACAAGTCTGAAGATTTTGTGGCAGTATCTTGGTGCCTCTTGGACGAGCTCAGTATGATTCAGGCTGTAAATTTCCAGCCTCTCATTCTGACAGCTGCCAATAGATCTGACTCCTGGAAATCTCTCTGTCTGTCAAAGATAAGTGTGCTCCTCCAAACGGATTCACTAATCATTGCCTGGGGCTGGATACTGGCTTCCTTCCAGCTAAACCTTTTCTGTGTTTGAAATACACACATGAGACAAAGAAGGAGTACCTGAAAAGATCAGTTTTGACAGAGCAGAAATTGCATGAACACTTATAAATCATCTTCTCTGCTTTGTATCTGCAACTGTTTTCATTCTTCTTGCTTTCATCCTTGTTGGTTTGGGTTTTTTTTCCTTCCCTCTCAACACACATTTCTGTTGCAAAGCAGAAAGCCTTCCCTGAATAGGCATTGATATATAACATGATGTCAGCCCATGGTTCCACAGAATCAGACTTGTTATTTACAGGGTATCAGATATCCTCTGAATTTCAAATTCATACCCTTCTCTCCATGTTTCACTCTCTGCTTCAGTCTGTTTGATGGCCTTAGGGATCTTGCGGATTGGTGGCTGGTAAGGCTAACGTGACTGTGGGATGTAAATCCTCAGTGTTACCTAATTGTTAGAGTTGAGAAATGGGATTGCAAAGCCAGTTCTGGAGTCACGGGTAACTCAAGCCTGTCATCAGATGGGACTGACTGGGAGACTTTTGCTGCAGGTCCCCTGATCTTTTAAGGCCTGTAAGCGCTAAGCAGTGATGAATGTGAAGGGGTTTTTTTCTGGGAAAGCAGAGTCACAGTGTTTGTCAGAGATGTTCTGAGTTGACACAGCTGGGTAGAGAGGCAGGGGTAGGTGGGAGACTGGTCTGGTCCCTTCCCATGTCCCAAAGAGCTCTACTGGCAATTCAGGCCCAGGTTGTCTGGTCTCACACCGGGGGCATCAAGAGCAGAACCTGGCACAGGCCAGTCTTCTCTCTTGGTCAGATGAGGGGATCTCATTCCACTAAGAGTCCTCCAAGTAGAGGAAGCATCTTTCTACACTGAGCTCCAAAACTCAACTAGCAGCTTAGACAGCACTTCACAGCCCAGGGCAGCCATGGGCAAGCAAAGTAATCCCACTGCCTGCCAACAGCACAGCCAGGATTAACTTGAGTTCTCCTCTTCACTTTCTTTTTTTTCCACTAGTTCATGCCACTTCCCTAAATTTCCTGTGCAAGATGCAAGAAAGACAAGGGTCTTTGGGGAGAAAAACCTCACACTGAGCACTACCACACTCCCTCTGCCAAGGCAGACAGCAAGATGGAGCCCCATGTGTTCTCCATGCAGAATAGTCCCTGGTCTTGTTTGATTTCAGGATTAAAATTCTGCTAACAAAATATGATCTCATTATTCTTCCCATGACTCAAGCCTTTTGTAGTTTAAAGGCCTGCTGCTCTGAAGGGGGTTCTGAGGTTTGGGTTTTTCCTGTTAAGATTACAAATGCAAATATGGTGATTGACAGAGTTCAGCCTTCTGATGTTCAGGGTTACAGACTCCCCTGTCCTTGCAGCTGCCTTGGGCACGCTGATGTGTGGCAAGGAGATAACTCTGCAAGTGTTTGAAGGCTGCAGGTGTTGATGAAAAGGAGAGAGAACACAAGAGGTTGTCTGACAAAGGTAACTAGGAGACGTAAGATGATGATTAATAAAGTTTTTTGGCTAAGTATCAGGAATCATTTCCCAGCAGTGAGTTTGCAGAGTGCCCTCCCAATTATCTGAAGCTTATGTTGTTATAATAAATGCTCAGACCTGTAATGATTTTATGGTTGCCACTACACTGTGTGTCAAAGTCATTTGGAGCCACACATTAAAAATACGTTAAAACTTACATCCTCACATGGCTGAACAAACGGCTAATTCTGAACAGCATAGGTAGGGCCTCACGCACAGTGAGGCTCTCCTGAGAGCCCCAAAAATCAATAGTGCCACCATGCACACACTCTCCCATTTCATCATTTCCCATTCACTGGTCCGGTCTAGTTGTGCTCCTTGCAGCACCTTTCCTTAGAATTCACCAGCTTCTCCAAATTGCAGAATATGCTTTCCTCCTGAAAACTTTTCAGTGTTTTCTTCCCAAAATAGCACTCATTTTCCCCCTGCAGATGAAAACATCTTAGAGAATTTGTGAGCCCTGCTGAATAAACCCCAAGTTCTCAAAGCTCCCCTCCAGCAATCAGCCTTACAGTAGTGTTGCCTGATAAATGTTGCTCTGGTGGGGAAGCACACATTAAGCTTCAGAGCCTGATGGAAGCACTGCTCCTCTGTGGTGCAGATGCTTCCGAGTTCTCCACTGGGACAGCCTGTTGCAAGGAACTCACAGTGATTATTTAAATAAATGAGATTGTACCAGGCAGAATGGACTTGGCCAAGCTGTGGAAGTCAGGCTGTGTTCCACATTCCACTGCTGGGGAAATAAATCCTATTAATTATTTCTAAATATATACTTTTTAAAAATGTTTAAAATTAAAAAGGAAAGGGCCTTCACAGACACTGTTGCTGATGCAGTGTCTAGGTGCCAGTATCAGGGAGCTCCCCTGGTAAAGCCACACACCAGAGGGATTTCACAGCAAAGAACGGCATGCACGAGCCTTGGGGAATCTTTCAGAGCAGCACTAAGCACAGGCACTCTGGCTTCTTCCAACATTTGCTTTCTGTTAGTGGAGGCTGTTGTGGGTCACATGGATTTTTTATTATGATTATTTTTAACTTCCAAAAACTTAAAATTACATACACTGACTTTTCCTTCTGTTTTCTACTTGCTGCTGAAGACAATACGAAACAAAGGGCATTAGGTAGAACGAAGGTCACAGGCTGGGTTAGCAGTGCCCTGTTCTGCTGGTACCTCTGGAAGGAAGTTCCCTTGTTTACCGCTTTCAAGAGCAGAGTAGACTCAAATCACAGATCTGGGATGGGGTGGTCTCAGGTCTGGGCTTAAATGGCTCTGAGATTTCACTGGGAGCCTCTGCAGGGCGCAGTATGGGTGGAAGCTGTTTCAGCCAGGCTGCAGTGCCTTGCAGAGCTGAAGAGCCAGTGCAGAGGGTACCAGTACAGGCTGCTCTCGGTGTCTGCACGGGCTTGTTCACATCGGCACAGGACTCCTGCCAGCACTCAGCTGTGCTCCTTTCACAGCAGCAGGCACACACGGGCTGGACCTCAGAGCTGCTACTCCAAAGCAGAATGGCAGTGATGCCCTAGGATTTTAGCTTTTCTATTTTTCAGATCCTGTCCTGCTTTAGTGTATAACTCTAAAACTCCATAGCCTGTCAGCTGCTGTTCTCGCATTTCATTCAAAACAGTTCCTCTCTAGGCCTGAAACTCAAGGAAACTTTACTGTCTCAGGCCCCGGGAGATGTAAACAACAGTGACTGGGGGGGCAAACAAATGACTTCATTACCTGAAGCAGTTGGAGGATTAACCCGTGATATGTAAATGGACCAAACTTTTGAAAACTTGTGACAGTCATCCCACCTGGGTCACCAGGAACTGATGCCTTGGAGTGGCTATCTAAAACAGAGGTTGGACGAGATAAAGAGAATAAAAGCGGGTGTGTATTGAAGGCCTTCAATAAACACGTGCTTTTATTCTCTTAATCTCGTCTAGCCTCTGCTGTAGGTAGGCCGTGGCAGGCCTGAGCAGCCCCTGAAGTAAAAAAGAGAACACGGTGGTGACTGAGGCTGTTTCCCTCCCTGTGCCTGTGCAGCGGGCTGTTCTGCGAGACGCCTCCGCCCATGGTGCTGCTGCAGACCAGCCCGTGCGACGACTACGAGTGCCAGAACGGCGCGCAGTGCATCGTGGCGCAGCACGAGCCCGTCTGCCGCTGCCTGGCCGGCTTCGCGGGACAGCGCTGCGAGAAGCTCATCACCGTCAACTTCGTGGGCAAGGACTCCTACGTGGAGCTGCCCTCCGCCAAAATCCGCCCCCAGGCCAACATCTCCCTCCAGGTTTGTCACTCTGAGCTGTAATACCTGTAGCGTGCGTGTGTCTCGTGCTGGCAGAACGGGCTGCCGGCCAAAATCCTGGAAAAATCAGTTTGTGAGCCACTTGTCTGCTCTAAAATCATTGAAATGTGAAGGAGCAACTGAGGCACCAGTGTACCTTTGTGGGCACACATCCAGCCCCCAGAATCTCTCCACACTCTGATTCCCGGCCTGGCAACACAACCAGGGATGATTCAGGAATGCTCTGTGTCTTCCTACCGATTCACAGCATTGTGTTTCATCCTGTACAACTTGGTGTTGAATGTCATGATACTTCCTAAAACAGGCTGCTCTGAATGGCCTCTCTGGACAGTATTTTGCTTATTCAGCAGACAAAAGGTCTGGGATTTTACAGGCCCAAGGTTCAGGAGACAACTGCAAGCTGGTTCTCGTGTGAAATGGGAAGTTGACCTTTGTGTGAGCCCACCCAAGGGTACCAAGACCTTTTTGTGCCTCCTGACTCTTGCTCTCATTGCAGCTCGTATACATGATATATTAAAGTATATT
Organism: Donacobius atricapilla; assembly: GCA_013397315.1. Lineage (NCBI taxonomy): Eukaryota > Metazoa > Chordata > Aves > Passeriformes > Mimidae > Donacobius > Donacobius atricapilla. Next base: position 931,582 of record WBMY01006641.1, read on the forward strand.
TGAGTTGCATATGTTGGTTTTATTTTAAATATAGGTCTATTTCTTTTATTAATCATTCTCAAGCAGCCTTACGGTGTTATGAATGTTTCACAGGTAGCCACGGACAAGGACAATGGCATCTTACTGTACAAAGGTGACAATGATCCTTTGGCTCTGGAGTTGTACCAAGGACATGTGAGGCTCATCTATGACACCCTGAACTCCCCACCTACCACAGTATACAGGTAAGTGGCTAAGCTCTGCCAAGACAGTTGACTTCCAAAACTGGTGGAGGAGAGGTAGGATTTTTCTATGCAATGTGTGTTGAAGGAAAACCTTTTATTTTACCTCGAGGTATCTCTTTTGTGCATGTAATTAGATGAGAAAGTCAGAATAAAGACTTAGCTAGAGGCTACTTGGGTAAAAATTGACATTTATTGGCAGTACCAGTGATGCTGTGTCCTCCTGTAATTGTAGAAAAATGCATTTTCCAAACTACTGTAAAGTTTGGGGTTCTGATGAATTTTGTCCTTGAAATAGTTCCAGTTAATCAGTTTCTTTGTTGATATCTAGCATTAAGTGACTGTACCAAGACAGAACGGTGAATGTGCAAATGCAGGGACTGCCTCAAATTGAAGGAGAAGGGCTGAACTCTTCTATGGGGTGAATATTTTTAAGGAAATTCTTGCCTGTATCAGTAATAACTACACAACCACAAAAGAGCACAAATGGCAAAGGTAAATTGTAGGGTAGTTTGGCCTTCAGACACTTGGCTTTTGAGGATATGAAATCCACAGGTTTTATTCACTAGTCACAAGAATGTTCAAGTGAATCCATGCATGGAGACATTTGTGTGGGAAGGAGGGATGTGCTGCCCTTTTTGTCCCCGGTTCCTTCAGCATCCCTCTCCCCTGGTTCTTTTCAAGGCCTGTTGCTCCAGTTTGCTCTGAGCGCAGATGCAGTTGTGATCACACAGAGCATTTTGGGTTCAGCACAGGCTCCCGGCAGTGTGTGTGCAGCAGAGCTGCAATTCCCAGCCCACCGCACGCTGTGGGGAAGAGCAGCCTGCTGGAGCAAGGGACTGACTGGATGGATGTCACCATGCATCACCCACCTCATACTTTTCTCAGAAACTTTTCTCAGCACTTGCTAACACTTGAGCCTCCCAGGGAGTTTTCTTTGGGGGAATGGTGACATTTTTAAGAAAATGAAAACATTCTTTCTGTATTAAAGCAGATTGGATTATACCAATGCAGACATGTTGCCGGGAAGAGCACTGGCTTGTCCCCTGTAGGAATGAAGGAAGTAGCTTGCCTATGGTTTTCACCAGCTGGATGGATAGGTGTGAAAAATGTCTCTGTGTGTGGCAGCTGATCCTAACTGATCAGCTGTTAGAGCAAAGTTGAAGTTGATTAACAGTTTTATGCCGCTAATTAGAGCAGAGGGAAAGCTGTTATGTGTGTGGGCAGCACAGGGGGTGACAGGTCCATGTGGAAGCTTGCTGTTCATCAGCACGGCAGAGTGGGGACAGGAGCTGCTGCCAGCACCACAAAAACAGCCCTCCATGGACCCACTGCCTTCCGGCGGAGCTGCCCGCGTGGCGGGTGCCGTGTCCTCACTGTCCCCGAAAGAAATGTATTAGAACTCAGCCCCACACATTAGAACCAGCGAGTCTTCTCTTCCAAAATAAACTGTGCCCTCCCCATGTCTCGGGGAGGAGGGCTCCATTCACGCCGACACCTCATTACCATGAGATTAACGGGCCCTTCTCTGCGGTTTGTGCCCCCTGGTCTGCTGCGATGGGAAAGGAGCTGCTTAATACGATGCCCTTTCTGAAATGTCACTCTAATCTTTTATTAGGTTAAGGAGTGGAGCAAAATGGGATTAGCATGGAGCTCGATGGGAAAAGATTAGGTTGATTGAGAAAAACTGCAGCTAAAGAATGTCAGAAAGGGCCTCTAAATAGATTAAAAGACTTGTTTTCCTTAAAGGCTGAAGAAGGAGCAGGAAAACCTGCTTGTCCCCATACAAACGTAGGATTTAAGGGCAGAAGGCATAAGTGGATCGGGTTTGACCTCTCGGTTTGACTTTTAGCTAAGGCATGAGCTTTGTTTGGCCTAAGACATGACTTCCAGCTTGGCACAGAGCTTTGACAGGAAAACACCAAATAACAGAAAATCCCCCATTTCCTTTAGTAGCTTGGACAATGGTCAATTATTTCCATTATCCAGGAATTGGCCATCATTTCTAAGTTGTGTCACTAATACCTTCTGGATTGTTTAGAGGCTTTCTCAAGGGAAATCAAAGTCTACTTTACCTGGACCTGGTTCCCGTGAGTTTATCTGGACTTTTATTTGCATTTTCTCCTAATCTGCATTTTGAGGAAACAAATGGCTGGTTCAGTGTGATGCACTTTATCTCCATCTGAAGAATTTTGGAAACACTTTTCTTCAATTTCTACAATTTTCATTTGTCATTAAAAACAAGGTTGCCAGGAGAATCTGTAGCATCCTGGCCTCACCACTGGTAAAACAGTTTGTCTTCCCTATTGCCTCCTCCCTGCTGTCTTGTTTAGACACCTCATTTCAGTTTCAATCTCAACAAAAGCAGACTGTTTGCCTTTGCAAACCTCTGTTGAAAGACTATTAGATTAATTTTCACAGTCAGTATCGTGTTCTGCTCCCCTCTAAAGCAGTACACTTTTTGGACTAGATGATCAGGGCTTTGGCTCTTGGTTTTCCCCAGAGGAGTCTGCCAGAAGAGGAGGAGACCTTAAAACGCTGCCTGGTGGGAGCTGTGCCAGCTACAGCTGCAGGAAATCTGTCACTGACCTGGCCTGGGGTTGTAACTGAGATGTTTTGCTGGCTATTTCAGGTACTCCCAGGATGGGATGTGGGAAGTCATTGGCAAGCCACAGGATCTGTAATTCCTCATCAGAGTGTCCATGATAAGATTTATTAATAGTACTTAGGAACAGTAAAATTAGCAAAGTACTTGGCTAATACAGGTAATATCCTGTAGGGATAAGATAAAAGCTGTTGTTTGGGAAGCCAGCAGTGAGTAAGGTACACTTAGTGGTATTTTTCTGAAATATCCCACTGGGATTAAGCACTCCACAGGTTCCGGTGGCAGGCTGGGGGAAGGTTTGCAGCAGCCACGGGGCTGCTCTCAGCCTGCTGTGAACTCGGAGAATGGCTCTGCTGCAGAGCTGCAGTGGGGAATGCAGGGCAGGGATGTGCCAGAGGAGTGGATTGCCAGGAAGGAGATGTTCTTTTAACTCCCCTGGGGAGGCGGGTTGTCCCTGGCTACCAGAAGGAACCTGTTCCTGTATTTTAGTCGCTCCTCTGAGCAGATTGAACCAGAACTGCATACAAAGTCAGTCTGGAAAAGCCCAAGACACCTGGCTGTACATTCAGGTTTGCTTAACGTGTGTTTGTCCCTGTGGTAGGTTTGGTTAGAAAGATTAAAGTTGACATAGGGCTTCTCTTCCATTCTAGTCAGGTAAAGGTTAGCACATGTCCAGTGGAAACAGCTACCTAAAATTCACTGTCATTTATCATCAAGTTAGAGAGAGATATAAGTTAATCCATTAATATAATATAATGCAACGACAGAACTCACCCTTTAGGAGAAAATCTGGCTGATCTTTTACTGGAACCTGTCACTTCGGAGCTGCAGAAAAGTGGTTTCCTGGATGTCAAAGTAAAGCTCTTACAGAGGATCCATTTTTGAAGTAGGATTCCTAGTTACTGTTTCTTTTATTCTATTTAATTATTCTATACATGGACAAACGAGAACAGGAATCGTTTTCTGAGTGCTTTATTGCCCTCCTGGTTTCTGCACTGCTCAGTTACTCTCCATGCCATGATGGTCCTTGGTGCCAGTCCAACAGTGAGTTCTTGAAATGAAGTAAACCTTTTACACAGATGCTGTACCTTAATTTAAAGATGCCAACTGGTAAGGAACATGCTGCTTTTATTTACTACCACAATCCAATTGTTAAAAGTTTGAATTAACAAAGAGCAGTTGATTCCAAAGTTCCAGCATTCAGCCATTGACACTGTTTAACTGTATTCCATAGGGAGAACTCCATATTTTCAGTCTTTTTTCCCACATCTGTTCCTTGAGCCAGAGATAAGACCTTACTTGTAAACTTTTCTCTGATAGATTTTATGCTGCCATACAGTCATTTTCATTTGGATGCTGAAATAATCCTTCCTAATAGAAATGGAAAACAGAACTTTGACACCAACTGCTGATGTAATTCCCTCCAGAGTTCCCAGATTGCCATGTTGCATACAGACAGTCATATCTGCTAAAGAGCAAGATGCAGGCGTCATTGGTGTAAAATCATATGTTTTCATGCAGAGTTCCTGACAGCAGTGAAAAAGGAGGCAGTGAGGAAAAGATAAGAATGAATTATATTTGTCTTTCTGTAGAGACTACACCCAAATTACATTATAATTCCTTTTAAAAGTATCTTTGCATAATCTGCTTTCAAAAATGCTACATCATTAAAAATATTCCTTGTAGATTGTATCATGCAGTTCTCATGGTCTGGCTGACTCTTACACAGCATAGATGGATGTTCTTGTGGTTAAAGCAAAAGGCCTGAAATAAAGGAGCTTACATTCCTACTGTATCTGTTTCAGATGTGATGACTGCAAGACGACAAATTAAATCTGGTTCCCTGTGCACACTAAAAAGTAGAGAAATATAAAGGAAAAAATAGAGAAGGTGTTTCAGAAATGTGCTGCAGGTCTCTGGAGGGTGAGGTTTCTGCTCCCCTGTCCCTCCAGGCTGTGGAACAGCACAAGGTTCTTGTGCTGGTGGCACCTGCAAGCTTCTGTGCCCTTCCAATCCCTCGGGCTCTGCCCGTGGCTCTGGAGCCTGGGAGCTGCTGGAACTTGGTGTCCAGCACTGTCCCTGCCCATGGATGCTAAATGGATGTGCTGCTCCCCAAGGACTTTGGTCCTCTACTCAAATTTCTGCTGCTGCTGAGGTTGAACAGTTGCTTTGGTGGTGGAAGAATATCCACACCTTGCAGAGAGATGGATTTTGTGCCATTGTCTCTTTAGCTGAAATTGCTTACCTGCAGAAAAGCCTGGGAGGCTTCACCATTAATTCTCTGCCTTCTGGGGAGGAATGTGCTGGAGGAGTGAGAACATTAATTATTCTTAGGATCATTATTAGAGCTTGTCAAACTCAGTTTTTGGCAAAAGTGTCTTTGCAGAGTTGCACTGCATGACTGGTCCTTTTCTCCCTAACACCTTCACAGTCTGCAGCCCGTGCTGTGCCTGTCCCCGGTGGGATGCCTGTTTGATACTCTGGATGGGCTCTAAATAGACTGTTTTTCAGACATTTCTGTGAGGCATCACTGAGCTCTTTACAATTCTGCATATTTGCAATTCATTTTGTTCTCTCTATCACGCACTCTTATTTTTTCAGGTACCCCTTAGGGATTCTGTATCAAATATAATGAAAGAAACTGGCATTAGTCTCTGACCTGCACAGGAGAAATTGTAAAATTTGAAGGGACTTATACATCTTGCATGAGCCAAGGCAAAAGACAGCCGAGGTTTTTTGTTGTTTTTTTTTTTTTACCTTTATAAAGGGCTCTGGGGTACTTAAATGGGAGAAAAATTGCAAGTGGGTGAGTTTTTATCAAGCGACAAACATTGCACTTCCCTAGCTTTTCCTGGATTTTTGTGCAGTAGGACAGTGAAAATGTAGGGTCGAGACCTTAAAATATTGATTAACTTTTATCATTAGGTTCAGAATCAAATATTTGCTTTCATGAAATACAGAAACTTCTTCCTGCTGAGCTGAAGCTTAGGAAGGGTAAAGTTTTGTCCTTCAGGCTGCCAAAGGATTTAGCAGGCAAAATCTTGTTAAGCTGAATTAATTTTTTTCTTTGTAAATCTCTCCAGTATCTCTTGCAAGAACGACAGTTTCTCATCTCCACTCTCTCTGCCTCCACCCAGCTCATTCTCTTCAGTTCAGTGTCCCAGTACCCAGACGCTGCAAACCCACATTTCATATCTCACACATGTATAGAGTGTTTCAGAGCAAGCTTTTTACCAGAAGAAAGCAAAACCTTGCACAAAGTGAGCCAGTGCTGACCTGTCTGTGGTACCAGGTACTGGCAGTTAGGAATGCGTCATCTAAAGCCGCTTGTCCTGTGGTAATGACAGAAATAAAAGTTAAATTCGCTGAGTCCCAGGTCACCTTATTCAGGGGCCAGGATCTGGAGCTGTGGGTCTAAGCTGCACTCGGGCATCCCCTGTCAGCAGAGGCCAGGCTGGAGAGGTTGCAATTATGTTTTAAAGGCATTTTCCTACTACACCATAGGTCGCTGGTCCAGTAGTACATTGCCAAAGTTGATTTATACTGATTGCATTAGGGGAAGGGTGAAGTGTTTTCATAATAGCCAGTGATGAAATAAACCTAATCATAGTCAAAATTACTTTATAAACTTCCCGTGCACTAATGACTGGCTCATGTCTTGAATTGTGAGGTTTTTTGCCTTACAACAACATGTAGCAAGCTAATATGTTTATTTTTTCCTGCCTGTAAATTTCTTGTGAACATGATGAGTAACACAAAGTTTAGATGTGTACCATGTGTGATAGATTCATGTCCCGTCTATCCCGAGCGCCGGGCTGGCTCTGGATCCAATCGATGCAGCCTCTGTTGGAAGCAGCACACACAGACCTGGAGCCGAGGGAGATCATGGAGGTGCAGGATGGGTCTAGGCATGGTTGTTTCAGTGCTTCTTCCCAGTAGGGAAATGGGATGCACAGCTCGGCCCCAGTGCTGGGGGAAAGGTGGGCATGGCTGCTGCTCTGGTGGCTGTCAAACATCGATGGGTTTGGGCACTTCTGTGGAAGGAGAGGATCCAGCTATAGGTATGCTGCCATAGATGAGGTGAAAACAATTTCTAAATAGACATGACTTTTTTTTTCTTTGGGCTTAGCCTCCAATTTCAGGTAAAACCCATCATTCTCTGTCATTCTGACTGGATGCCCTGTTAATTGTACTCTGTAGTGGCCCTGCTCCCTGCTGCTAATGGGCAGATACCTGCACATTGTCCAGAACTGGGGATAGATGGTGGAAAGTATTGCCTCATGCAGCAACTCTGTGAAGGCACCCAGTGGATTTTCTCATCAGGACCTGCGATTTGATAACCAGCGGAGTGGCAAAGCTGTTTTCCTAGAAGGCGACCCCACGCCCCCTGCTCTGCTCCGAGCCCTGGTGGGGCCAGGGCCTGTGTCACAGCCTGTCCTGGTTGTGACACTCAGCTGTACCCATGCAGAGCTGCCTGTGTCACAGCCTGTCCTGGTTGTGACACTCAGCTGTACCCATGCAGAGCTGCCTGTGTCACAGCCTGTCCTGGTTGTGACACTCAGCTGTACCCATGCAGAGCTGCCTGTGTCACAGCCTGTCCTGGTTGTGACACTCAGCTGTACCCATGCAGAGCTGCGCAGGACGTGGCACTGGGGCTGCCGCCGCCCGGCTGCTGTGCCAGGGCCCGCCTTCCCCTCCGCTTTTCGCAGTGCCATTTTTATACGGGTACCAGATTTCACACTGATCCAATAGCACTGCGGAATCTCTGACGGATTTTTTTTTTTGCACCCTGTATTTCTTGGGTTTATTTTGTCTGATGCACGTCACTGTGACACCAGGACGTGGTAGCCACCGTGTGCGCCGTGTGACACCACCATGTGCAGTGAGGAGCCAGCACATCCTGGTGGAGAGGGTGGGCAGGGAGCAACGCTCTGACCTCTCACTCAGGAGAGGCCTTGGACTCGAGCAGTGCACTCCAGCTGTTTTTACTGCCATTGCACTTTAGCAGATTCTCAGCAGAATGAGATATGCAGCTCTGCTGGTGTGAGTGCGGGACACAGCAGCTTCTGCTCCCAGCAGCTTCTGCTCCCAGCGGCTTCTGCTCCCATCAGTGGGGCTGGAGGGAGCTGTGGGACCTCATCCAGGTCAGGGACACTGTGGGAATCCACTGCAAACAAGCAATGTTTGCCGTGGCCGGGTGTCTGACCCTTTTATGAATCATCTAGGGAAAGGGGTCAGGATTGTGTTAATTGCATGTTGCAGGGGTGTAAAAAGGGTCCTTGCTTTTCCCTTAGAAGGTCTGTAATACAATGACTTTCACTGCTGGCAGGGGTGCTGCAGGAATTGAATTATGGCTGGAAATTAGATATGCATAGCCTGGCCAAACGATCATTAAGGGAGATAGGTAATCAGCTGCCAGTGTTCAAGGGCTGTAAACACCAAGAAGAGAAAGGTGGTTTATTTGGGTGGTCTACAAAGTTGTAAGTAGGAGAAAGGGTATAAAACCAAGCAAATTAAAATGGCGGTATCAAGGAAAAAACTCTTAATGTCGAGTACTCAGCCTAAAAGACCTAACACTCAAGTCATGTAAAACAGGATTGAACGTAACAAAAGAGAGTATTTCAAGCTGAAAGTGAACTTGAGTGCTTTAATATTCCTTTCACCTCTTATTTCCCTAGTTCTGTGTTTCATTAGCATTTTTCATACTTTTTTCTCAACATGTGGTTTTTATTTAACTCCTGAAGATGATAGTGCTTGAAGTGATGTGTTATTGTGGAGGTAGCACAAACACCACTCCAATTATGATTTTGCCTTTGTTGCCATGGAGAAGTTTAAATCTATTTTAGGCCAAGGACTGATTATAGCTGGAACTTATGGTAGGAGGTAAGTGTAGCTTGGAAAGGTGAGAACCCATCACTGCTGGTACCCGCAGTCAGCCTGGCACAGTGTGAGTTTCACGGCTCCCAAACTGCTGACATCTCAGCGCAGTTCCCTGCAGCTTTCACCTTGAGTTTTTGATTTTGGTACCTCTTTTCTGATGCTGTAAGCTCCTTAAGCTCTTTTGGACGTGTATTTTTGTTTATTCCCTTCTACTTCAAATGTTCTCAAAGATTATCTATGTTCAATGCTCCCCATGGTCTTCTCCCCCAGTCTCTTAACATCCTTGTGTTTCCTTTGTTTTGTGTGTCAAATGAGGCGTGTCCCCATTAAGACAGAGGTCAGGAAAATCGGGAGACTGTAGCTAATGAATTAATGTTCTCATTTGCATAATTGATGGTTATATATCTCCTCAGTGACATGGTTTGCTGTGATACTTGAGCTATTTTTGGGTTTGATTCCTCTGCCCTGCTGTTCTCTGCTGTCTACATTTAAGGTATATTAGTAGACAGTGAAAAAAAAATTGACCCCAAAGCCCAAATTTTACAAGTTCCAATTGAATGCTTTAATCCTTTAATGCATTTCTGTTCACTGGCATATTTATAGTGGCTCAGCTCTAAATCTCTCGTGGGTGTTAGAGCAAGGGGAGTCAGTGAAACATCTGTGTGCGATTGGGGCTGGAGTACAGGGGAAAGAAAATATATAGGAGAGAGAAGAGAAATAGCTGAAAAATGAGAGTGGAAATCAGTCCTTTCCTGTGTCCCCTAGGGTTTGATGTTTCATACACATCCCTTTCCCTTCACTTTGTGTTCTGGAGTGTGAGCTCCCAGCAGAGGCCACGCGCGCTGCGTGCAGTGCCCCGTGCCATGGCTCCGTTGGCTCTCTGCTGGAGCTGCTCGGGCAGGAGAGGGCAGCTCCCTCCCGCAGGAAGGGTTAATGTCTCTTCCATAGAGCCCTCTCCAGTGGCCTCCCTTCCCTGTGCGGGCAGCTCCGAGGGAACAGAAGGTGCTGGACCCAGGGCTTTGAAAGCTGGGCTCTCCTCACATCCCAGTATTTTCCTCTTTTTTTGGCCAAATTTGACCAGATGCCATGGCCAGCTCTCTATGAGCGTAACCTCAGTGAGAGCAATGTACTGGACTGTGCAAGGCATGTAAGGTGAGCTGTGAAAAGTGTGATGGAGAAGAGAAGGAAGGATGCTGCAAAGACTGACCAGGTGAGCCCTCACCAGCTGCCGACCACAACCCAGAGCAGCAGTGCCTGGCTCCTGAGGAATCATTTTGCGTTATGAAAAACTCCAAATTCCTTTTGCTGCTTACTTTTCAGTAAGTTTAATTATTAAATTCCTGGAAAGCCTTGCTTACACTACAAGTGNGCAGGAGCGGGCCCGGAGCGGCAGCGGCGCTGTCCCCGCTCGGCTCGCGGTGCCACGGCGCCCTCTGCTGCCCGTCCACGCCGCGTTCCCGGCTCCCGGCCCGCGTTCCGGCTCTCACCCGAATTCCCGGCCCGTATCCCGCATTCCCGGTTCTCATCACAATTTCCCGGCCCGTATCCCGCGCTCCCGGCCCGCACCCCGCCACGTTCGGAGCGGGGTGGCCGGAGGAACCCCCGAAATGCCGACTCGAGGCGGGTATCTCCACCCCGCGAGCGGTCCCAGAAGGAAGGGCCCTGTCCGAGCCCCTGCTCCCCGGTGAGGATTCCGGGCCGGTTTGGGGGGGCCCGCGGGAGCAGCGCTGCTCGGTGCCCGCCGCCCCCATCCCGGCCCGGGGCTCTCTGCAGCTGTCCCCGCCGAGCGCCGGCGCTCCCGCGGGCCCGGCCGCAGGAGAGGCTCTGGGGAGAGCTCGCCCAGCTTTTCTCTCACNTGAGCCCTCACCAGCTGCCGACCACAACCCAGAGCAGCAGTGCCTGGCTCCTGAGGAATCATTTTGCGTTATGAAAAACTCCAAATTCCTTTTGCTGCTTACTTTTCAGTAAGTTTAATTATTAAATTCCTGGAAAGCCTTGCTTACACTACAAGTGTTTACTCTTTAGTCGTAATTCCTCCCCTTTTTTCAACAAGGACATGTAGGAAACTATACAATATCCAATGGCGGTGGCACAAAATGCTGCTGTTGGAAGTCAGCTGGAATTTCCTGACTGTTTAACGGCTTGGAAACATCTCAGGAGCGGCACATGGTTTGTCGGCGCCCCGGGAAAGGCAGCTGGTGCGGCTCCAGCCGCCCTTGGGCCCTTCCTGCCGCCCCGTTCAGGTGTCCCTCGTGGTGCTCGCACGGGCTGATTCTGTGTCACTGTGGTGCGGGGCCGGGATGGGGCTGGGAGAGAGCAGGAGTNCTCATCACAATTTCCCGGCCCGTATCCCGCGCTCTCGGCCCGCACCCCGCCACGTTCGGAGCGGGGTGGCCGGAGGAACCCCCGAAATGCCGACTCGAGGCGGGTATCTCCACCCCGCGAGCGGTCCCAGAAGGAAGGGCCCTGTCCGAGCCCCTGCTCCCCGGTGAGGATTCCGGGCCGGTTTGGGGGGGCCCGCGGGAGCAGCGCTGCTCGGTGCCCGCCGCCCCCATCCCGGCCCGGGGCTCTCTGCAGCTGTCCCCGCCGAGCGCCGGCGCTCCCGCGGGCCCGGCCGCAGGAGAGGCTCTGGGGAGAGCTCGCCCAGCTTTTCTCTCACCGCTGGCCTCTCCCCCACGGTTGTCTCCCTCTCAGAATCCTAAGGCGTCTGAATGCCTTTCCATCAGCAGCAGCAGCAGTAAGTGCTCTCACACAAGTATCTGCTGGCCGGGGATTTCCTGTCCTGCCGGCTGTCCGCATTCAGCTTTTCTATCATATCTCTGTGTCTTCTCAAACAGCAAATGAGTGCTGTGTCTGTTCTAGCTTTATCTGCTTTACAAAACTCGCAGTGTTGGGTGATGGCTGTGAGTTACTTTGTTTCTCAAAGTTCAGGCAAAATTCTTTTAATTCCGAGTTTAAAAGTGCAAGAATCAGAATGGAGTAATACTCATCCATGTGTTCCGGCAGGCTAGGACCTCTCACTCCCTTTCCAACAAAATACCGGCTCTGGGGATGCTGAAAGGCATGAGCACCACGTGGGGTGGCTGCCTCTATCCCCGGCACTCACACACTTTTGTTTGCCTGCTAGTTGAGGCATAATCTGTAAAAAGCACACCCTGTGGAGAGTAGGTGATGAATGCCTGTGAATCCTGGCTCTGGGAAGAGCCAGTCCTGCCAGATGTGATAATGTTGTCCTCTGACAAATGGTCATAGTTTGGCCTTGTGCAGATAACCACGTGGTTTGTGTGTTATCTTCAGCTATTGATCCTGCAGGGGAAGGGCTCCCATCCTGCAGCCATCCATCCCACCCCCACAGTGCTCAGCTCTCACAGCCCACGGCGTTTGGCTCCACTTCTCCCTTTCGTTGGCACTTCTGCACAGACTAACAATTCCACATGTGCGTTTCCATTTATCTCGCACCTTTCAGCTGCAAGTCCAAGTGCTCCCCCCCGGGAATCAGGCATTGCAGAGAGCACTGAGATAAGCAGGGAGCACAGAGGGATCACCCAGTCGGCGTTGCCGTAGCACAGCTGCTCCTTGTAAGGCAGCAGACACTTAGCCGAATTCCAGAGTATCTACTCACAAAGTTTGGACCGGCTGTTTCCAAGCTTCCTTGAGTTGCCAATGCACCAAGTGCTGTGCTCGAAGTGTGGCCCCGCGGCAGTGCCCCCGGGTGCAGTGGGGACAGCCTTGCCCTTCCCAGGGCCGCAGGCTCAGCCCCTCGGGCAGTGAGGCCAGCGCACATCCTCTGCCTCTCATCCTGGCCCACACAACTCACTGCCCTTCTCAGGGCCCTGATACAACTGCTCTGATCCAGAGTGTCTGCTGGACCAACTGGATCTGCGTTTTTGTTCAGTGTCAAACCTTTATGTTTTTTCTTTCAAACACTTTGAACTGTACCATCAGCTCCATGTTCGTGAGTTCTCTGCAGGGCTCTCTCACTACCTTGAACATGGGCAGTAGTCACAGCCCAAGTGCTTCCCTGCAGGTCAGGAATGAGTGATTAAGCCAGCAGAGCTTTCCTGGGAACCTTTCTGTGGCAGAACTAACTCACTCATTTATGTAAAGCCACATAATACATGTAAAGGTGCTCATACACTGCTCTCTGTTGCCTTATGACCTGTGTAACCTTACATGAACTTTTGAAGGTCTCTGTGTTCGTGGCTCATCCCAAAAACCCATGAGGAGAGCAGCAGTGCAGAGGCACATCAGTTCAGTCTGGAACAGCAGTGTGCACCTCTCAAACAGCACACCCCCAGAAACTCCTGCCTGGCATTGCTCAAGTACAATTGGTTATGTCAGGTCTGCCATAAAACACTCTAACAATGAAACTCCTTCCAGCGACATTTGAATTTCAGTAACCTCCAAGGCATGTAATCTGTTTGTGAAGTCAAGGTCCTATTTCCTAGTTGCAACAGCCTCACGCATCAGTTCTGCAGGGCTGGGCACTAAAGATGGGCAGCGTGTCATCGAGGTTGAGAGGTGGTCACATCTAAAAGGTGATTCACCCTCAGAGATGAGTGTGTCTCTTCCTCTCCACTGACAGTGAAGAAAGTGTGGGTAAACAGCTCCGAGACATTGACGTAGCAAATGTACAAATCACCTGAAAGGGACCTGACCTGTGAATCTGTAACGTCCTGTGGGAGGATGCTGAGCTTATGGGCCTTTCGAATGAGCACAAACCCAAACTTGGACACTGCTGTAGTGTGCACCACATGTGCAGCAGTCCCAAATCCAGGCTGTTGTCCAAGCAGTATCTCAGGGTGCCCAAAGCTGCAGCCTGAAGGGAGGAATCTGGGAAAGGTGCTCACAGGCAGCACTGTGCACGTGGGCAGTGCACGGAGCCCACAGGCTGATTCCAGACCAGCCACTACTGCTGCCAGATCTTACTATGCCCTGGTGCCCGAGTGCGCATGGAACAAATACTGTGCCTTTAAATCACACCTGTAGCAGTGGGAAAATCCCATCAGATCTGTAACTACCACCCCGGTTTGAAACCCTCTTTTCTCAAGAGCAGATAATCCTACCCTTGCCCCTCCCTGCTTTCAGGAGTGCATGAAACCATGGTGTTGTTTTAGAGTTTCACCATGCAGCATAAAGGCTTGAGAGCTGAAGCTGCCCTGAAAATAAAAAAACGATAGTGTGACGCAAATGGAATGATATCACTGCGCCTTTAATGTCTGGGGGAGGGAATAGGAGATGAAGGTGAAGATTGCTGAGGTGCAGACTAGGAGGTTGCTGCGGGCTTCATGCATCTGAAAAATCAGTGTTAAAAACAAAGCAATAAATACACACTACCTAACATCATGTCTGCTCAGATGGCTGCCTGCTCCCTGCCCCACCACCCAGCAATTCCTACTGTTTTATTCTCAAGCTTCAATCAACACCTTAATGTTTCCCAAAAAGGAGAAGGAATTTGTCATTTTTCCTTGTGTTCAGGTAGGATTTTCTGATGTGGAACAATGCACACTGGTCATTTATAAGCCAAAACCTCCTGAATTCCTTCTCTGGCTTTAAGAACCTCAGTCTGTCCTTATTCCTTGGTATGTAGTTCCAAGACACTTGTCAGTGTGAGGAGATGTTGGTTTCAGAGGCCTCTGCTGTGTCATCCCAAACTGCAATCTCTCCTGACCCCTGTGAGATAATTTGAGTTTAAACTACCCATATGAGAACAAATTTTTGCAGTGATCCAGCCTGCAGCATGAGCACCAAGCAGTGTATAGAGGGCAGCAAGCTGTGGCAGAGAACACAGAATGGATTTTTGGTACCTTTGTCACCAAAGCCAGTGTGTCATGTAACTACACAGTTGCTTTTCTGCCCTGGGAAAAACAACTGGAATGGCTGCTATCCTGATGAGCTGCCCTCTGAAGCGTTCCACACGTGTCAGTACTGCCTGCACAGGATCAGCTGAGTGCCAGTCTGTACCTCCCTGCTGGAGAAAACACTGAGGACACCGTGACTGCAAACTCCAGAGCACTCCAGAGCTGTACTGTGCAAGGTGTTCCACAGGGACACAGGACGTCACAGAAACAGAGGCTGCTCCTTGTTCATCTTCTAATTGTTTTTTTTTTTCCCTCTTACATTTTAGTGTGGAAACAGTAAATGATGGGCAGTTTCATAGTGTGGAACTCGTGATGCTGAACCAAACTCTGAACCTGGTGGTGGACAAGGGGGCCCCCAAGAGTCTGGGAAAGCTCCAGAAACAGTCTTCTGTCAGCCTCAACACACCCCTCTACATTGGAGGTACTGTGAGTCTCTGTAGAATTGAGGTTTTAGCATGTTTTCTCAGAAGCAAATCATTTTCCATCCTATGGGGAGGGCTCTCACACAGCCACCACAGAAACAGCCCACTTGGCATTTCAGAAGCTTCCAGCACTGACTGACACCAAGGTGTCATGGATGAAGTGGAAGTATCAGTGGGAGTATCACAAACTGTCACGGCAAAAAAACAAATCAATAGTCGGTAGGTTTAAATATACCATAACTGAGCAGTATTTCTGCTGGAAGTTTTATAGAAGTTTAAAAATTGGGGGGAAAGAGGTGAGTGATTAAAAAACATATTAACACAAGCCAAGAACACCTTGGTTAATAGTTTTCTCACTGGAAACTGAAGCCACAGTTTTAGACAGATATTAGAATTGACCAAACCTCAGTTAAGAATTTTTTTCACATTAAGCACTGAATCTGGAGGCAGAAGAGGCCAAATAGGGTGGGGAACAATGCCCAGAATAATGACTGTACCACTGATTAGGTGTCTGGTTACAAGAGACAGAACAAAGGCTGGTCTCTGCCCAATGGATTGTTTTTGCCAGAAGCCCCCTGGTTCTGTTCTGTTCTGAATGTTGAAATCTCTCTTCCAGTGACACGGAGTTCTTAAATTTTTAGTCAGCCTATTCCAAATACAAAAGTCAGCAGAATGGTAACAGACTCAGAAAGTCTTTGAGCCTTTTCTAATGAGATCATTGAAGCCAATAGCAGAAACTCTTACCAACTTCAGTTGGTGCTGGTCAAGGCTTTTCTAAATAATTTTCTTTAATCACTTTTCTAAAAGAAACCTGAATATTGCCCTTGTAAAACAGAAAACTGGCTAATCTTGCTTTGTACAGAGCTGAACTTTTAAAATTGGCTCCTATTAAGAATGTCACAGGCTATTAAAAAGCATTGTGCATCAAAGATAATCTGCTGGTGCCGAGGCCATCACAAATCGTCCCTTTAGCACAGCACAAAAGATACCAATCCTGCAGCAATTTATACACAGGGAACTTGGGAACTAATCCAGTGGAAAAGTTTTGGTAATGGATGAGCATCATGGATCGATACTGCTTCTCAAAAGGTACCTTAAATTTCTCAGGAAAAACCTGAGGTTTGGAATGAAGGACTGTTGGATACCGGATCCATGGCCCCAGTAAAGACTTCTGCTGTTGCCTATTGAAATTCTTCGTTTCTTTGTTCTTCCTCTGAAGAACAGCCCTCCCATGGAAGCCAACTGCCCTTCCTCTGCACATGCTTTAGTTAAAGCAGTTGCTTAAATTACCCCGGAGCAATTGTTCCTGACCTGCACTGAGGTTAACAGACCTGAACCTTCAGATCCTCACAGTTTTGTCCATCTCACAACCACATCACCTGTTCTAGCAACTTTCCTCCTAACACACAGTTAAACAGATGCTGGGTTTGTTTTAGGACCACCTTTAACAGTGACATTACTTACAGACGGCAAGTTCAGAGACCTCACATGGCTGAAAATGGAAGCGCTTTCCTGTACTAATGCGGCTGCATATCCCAGCTGGCATCAGTGGGGAAAGCATAAAACCAACTTCCAAAGGTCCTGCTGGCCATCCAACAGTGTGAACTCTTCCAAGCACTAGAGCAAGATGGGAGGTGCTCGCCACAAAGCCTTGGCCTGCCCCTTGAAGTGCTCTTCCCTGTCTTCAGAGCTTTCCTGCACGACTTTCCATGGGATGTACTCTTGCCACTGCCACTCTTAACACTGTGACCCAGTAAAGCCAAACTGTCTTGTTGCATCCCAGAGGTGGATGCTACCTGCTGACAAATGAAGGCGTTCTCAAACCTTTCAGAAAAATAATTGCTATTAAACTGTAGAGAGAAGGAACATGATCTAAGGACAGGAACATGTGGCAACCATCAAAAAAAAGGTTTGGTTTTTCTTTTTGTTTTTTTTTTTTTTGGTCACATAATTCTTACAGAAGATTGGGCAAGTTTATTTTTTGCTTTCCATTTTCAGAATGAAGACAATGAGATTGTGCTACCTTGCAAAGCTCTTACACAAATTAATTACTCAAGGACTTTAACGGGGTGCGACAAAAGAAGCTTTAGCAATTATGATTTATATATTATCATTGTAAGTGTAAGTGAACCTTCTCCTTTCCTTTTATCTGAAGGGATCCCAACCTCTACTGGATTATCATCCCTGCGCCAGGGTGCAGACAAGACACCAAATGGTTTCCATGGGTGCATTCACGATGTCAGAATCAACAACGAGCTGCAGGATTTCAAGGATTTACCACAGCAGTCACTGGGAGTCCTTCCTGGCTGCAAATCCTGTAACATCTGCAAGCATGGGATTTGCCGATCCCTGGAGAAAACGAGCGTGATTTGTGAATGTCACCCGGGCTGGATGGGCCCTCTGTGTGACCAGGAAATTGGAGATCCATGTCTTAACCACAAGTAAGCTCAAGCACATGCTGATGGGAGAACGAAAGCTTTACAGCTAATGCACATTTCACATTTCATCTTGCAAAACTGCATCTGACTGTTGTTGGAGGTTCTGGGTCCCCACATGAGGCTGTTGACAGTTGTGAGTCTGCATCTGTGGCAGCTCTCAATTTCCGCCTCTTGCTCAGACGTTGCTGACTCGCCAAAGGAGCTCATGGCCCTGAAGGAGCTCAGGTGTTAATGCTGCAGGTCATACCTTCAGCTGTGACTCTACACATTAAAATACAAAACCTCCTGTTAACGGGCATGGCTTAACCCCAGGAGGTGAGTGCCTGCACGGATGCAGAGCAGAGCTGCCTGTGAGTGGGAGGTACACATTCTAGGGGTTTTCTCCCAGCAGCACTGAGCCCAGTCTTCAGACTTACTCCCTGAAGACCATTAGGCACTCCAGTGTGAGCAGTTTTAAATTTCCCAAAAAGTTGACTTAAATATTACACTTTGAAACAGCCCTTTAAAGTGCGAGTTTAAAGGATAGGGTGGTGTTGCATGTGAGGGGAGCGTGAGTGTAAAGTATTTACAGTTCAAAGGCTCAATAACCACATCTCCATCAGAAACAGGGGATGAATAGCTTTCTTATGGCCAATACACAGGAAACAGTCCCGTGCAGAGCAGCAGGCTGCATATTTCAGTGCTGTTTCATAAGCAGATGGAAGTACTTTTGTTTTAGAAGTTCCTTCAGTTGCTGTCTTGGAAGGCGCTTTTCACGAGCACATACTTTTGACAGGTAAATTGATGCAGGGAATAATCACTCTCAGAAATATAACCTGGCAAAGGTACCATTTTAAGCACGCTTCTGGTTCTAATTCTGCAAACTACTGAAGTCTGGAAGGTGTTGAAAAGCACCTGACAGTTTACAAACCAAAGGTATGAAGACCTAAATGTTTCCTTGAATTTCCAATGTCAACACAAAGCTGTTGTGGTTGGACAGAGAAAAATAAGGGAGTTCCAGATGTTTACATGATGAGAGATTGTTCCTCTCATAGTCCAGGGAGGGTGAGGGATCTTGAACATAGGCCCTTGCTAAGGAAAGCAGCTGTGTGTATTTTTAATGCTTTCCTGAACCACTGCAGCCTTTTGGAGCTGGCTCCCCAAAGCCCTGCCCAGTGTGTCAGGGGAGTGTGGAGCCCTGCTGGCAGGTGTCTGCTCCAACACTCGCTGGTTAATCTCACTGAGGAAATGCACCTGGAAAGATCAGGTAACCTCTGGTTCATGGGGCAGAAAATACTGCTCTATACACATTGTGACTCCCTTCATTACAGTAGTTTGCATGTCTGGATCTGACTGAAACTGCTCTTTTAATCTGTCCTTTGTAGTTCAAAGCTTAAAATTTAAATGTACAAAAATTCAACATAAACAGGGAATAATTTTAAAGTACTAGAAAGAAAAACTAAAAGAAACATGAGCTTACGTCAAGTTCCGTTGTGCCAAAGGTTTATAAGCCCTGAGCAATTCGTCCTTGGCTGGAGAGAGTTGCTTTCCTCGCTGTTCTCAGCCCATTTCAAGTCTGCTCCTGTCCCAGAACTGGGGACAGTGTCAGAGAACTTGCTAAGGATCACCACCCCACCCTGTGGTGTTCCTCGGAAATGCCAAAGCTCGCTGCAAACCCCGGGAGCCAGGGAACCCTCAACTGAGCTGCCTGCTGATAAGTCTGTGCAGAGCTTTGCCACAAGCACCTTCATTTATCACACTGGTTTTCATCACCTGATATTAGCTGTACGGTAACTGTGCTCAGGAAGCCTGGGCATGCAGCTTGATTGTTGGCACTTAGTGCCACGTGCTGATGCTGTAAATGTGAGCTGTCCCGTGTGGATGGCAAGCCTTGCTCTGTGCTCCAGGAAGTGCCTAATGTTTTCTACTTAGGTTCACAAATTCTAAATATATTCTCTGAACTTTATCCAGTATTCACTGAAAACCCACAGTTTCTCCAGTGTTTGACACTGAGCTGTTGTTTTTGGATTAGTGTCCTGGAATTAAATGGGCAGAAATGCCAAAAGCAAACATTCCTAGAAAAAGGAACTCACATCTAGCTAAGACCAGCTCTAAATGCTTCTGATTCTCCAGGTGCCTGCATGGAAAGTGCACGGCGGCGGGCCCCGCTTACACCTGTAAGTGCATGGAGGGCTACACGGGAATGTACTGTGACAAGAAGAGCAATTCCTCCAGCCCCTGCAGGACTCTGAAATGCAGCCACGGGCAGTGTAAGGTGTCGGAGCATGGGGAGCCCTACTGTGAGTGTGACACCGGCTACAGCGGAGAGCTCTGTGACAGAGGTAGGCTTGGCCCCAGGCCGTGCTGCTGCATTCCTGCCTTACACCTAACTTACACCTGCTTTACACCTCTCTTCCCTGCCACTCGGACTTGAGGGGGGATGGCAAATAGAAGATAAAGCTAAGCCAGCCTCCAGGGCAGTACAGGGAGAACAGAAGCACATAACAGTAGGTAGGTGCTATCACCTAGAGAATCGGGACATGGAGCAAAGAGTTTTATTCTCTTGTCTCCTGGGGCCTCGGGGTTTGCTGCTCCCAGGATTGGGTGGGATGTTTAAAGAAGAGGTTGTTGTGAGGTTTACCCTCAGCAAGCAGGGATCAGCTATTGGCACTGCTGGGAAGGGAGGTTGTACAAGGAGGAACTGCTCACCTGAAGTGACATGAAAGATTCTCAGCTTGCTCTTTCGGCTTGGGCAAGTTCCAAGGGGAATCTCACAGATCGTGCTGGACTTTCCTACGAGGGCAGAGGCCCAGCTCTTCTGGCCTGACCTGGAAAGACTCCCTAGAAACTCACTGAGTTTTAACTGCATCCTTTCTACCTTTTTTTGTTCTTATCCAGAAGGAAGGAGCTGGATTATATTATTTTTATTTAGGTTGTCCCTTTCCTGTACACGAACCACAGACTTTTCCAAATTTTACTCGTGCCCATCACCAAAATGTATCTGGCTGCTGCAGAAGGACTGCAGAACAGCACAGACACTTTCAGGTGTCCCAGACCACTAGTGTCACACAGAGCAGGCTGACCTTTGCTCCAGAGAAGCAGACATGGTAGAACTTGTGGTTGTCGAGATTGCCATGACACTCAGAGTGCTTCAGTAAAATTTGAGAAGGCTTCGAGTATCAGCACCTTGCCCTGTAGAAGTCTCTCATACCTCATCTGTGTTGCAATCCCACGGGTAGCTCCACACAGCTCTAGCTCTTTCTCTCCTCCTGCAATTCTGGCTCGCTCCTCCCTGTCCCTAGCGCGGCCACCGTACCCTGGCTGTCCTACATACATCTTACCCTTTCTGTCCCTTACCTGACCTCCTGCCCCATCCTCCTCACAGCATGGCCAGCCGACTCCAGCTAACCCCTACCAGCTCACTCTGTAGCAGCCCCATAGATGTGAGGGCAAGGCTCCTGGGTAATTAACACCGCTGCAGTATATCAAGATTTCCTCCAGCACCATCTCCCATCTGTCTCCCCACAATGTCCCCCCACAAAAACTGATTCTTATTTTGCCAGGAGTGTTGCAGGACTCAACACTCAGAGTTCATTAAAACACTTCCAGGCTGCTGATCAAAGCCAGCAGGCCTGCTTGGCCTCGGCCTTGCACCGGGTATTACACATTCGTGTAGACAAGCTCTGTTTTGGTGGCAATAAAAGATTAAGGTTCTTCTCGTGCCTTCTGCTTTGTCTTGAATCACATTCTGAACGCAGGGCTGCTCGCCGATGTGCGGGGAATATCCGGCATAAACCGCATTTTTTCCCCCTTTCCCTCTCTGTCGTCCCAGCAGAAAACCTGTGCCAAGGAGACGTGGTTCGAGAGGTGGTGCGCAGGCAGCAGGGCTACGCCTCGTGCGCCAGCACCTCCAAGGTGCCGCGCCTGGAGTGCCGCGGCAGCTGCGGCGCTGGGCACTGCTGTGTGCCCCTGCGCAGCAAGAGGAGGAAATACTTCTTCCAGTGCCTGGACGGCTCCACCTTCACGGAAGAGCTGGAGAGACACGTGGAGTGCGGCTGCTCAAAGTGCTTATAAGCCACCGCTCCAGTCTCTTGCCACTTTAATCGACTCAGAAGCGTTATCAAAATGGGACCTATTTACTTGCAGAGTGAAGAAGAAGAAGAAGAAGAGAATTTTTAAGTATATTGTAAAATAAGCAAAAAATAGAACTTATTTTTATTATGGAAAGTGACTATTTTCATCTTTTATTATATAAAGTATCGCACCACTTTGGGTATATGTATCATATAGTGAGCTATTTTTACCATGAAACTTTTTTAACAGTTGTAAGAAAAAAAATTTCAAAAGCTAAAAGGTTAAAAAAAAATTATATCTATAAAGAAAACATAGCCTAACAGGAGGAATGTGGGGTGACTTTATGTGTATGCACAATGAACAGACGTAAAGGTGTTCCAAGGACCTGCCACCGGACTGATACGGGCTGAAGAAAGCTCCGAGGCCCTGGTTGGGAGTTCCAGGTGAGCAGATCCCCGAGACCAACTGCATCCAGGCACCTGAAGAGCCTCCCCAGCCCCTTCTCTTCCCAACACTGCCAATGCTGGTTTGCTCCTGTACAGTGGCCCTGCTTGCTGTTCGTGAACTGGTTCCCTGGAGCACACAGGCACTGCCGTAGCTTGAGGCTAATTACATTATTTGACTATTGTAATACTATAATACATTTTTTGCTGTGTATGTTGTATTTATCTGTGTTCACGTTATATTCTGCAGCAACTGTATCTATAGAGCACAGGCAGCTTTATCCAAAAGAAGGGTGTGAAGGGAAAGGAAGTGGAGAAATTTATGTTGCTTTGGGGTAATTTGGGGGCAAAATGTGAAAGAAGTGCTAAGTGATGCCTAATAAATGACATAGTACTTTTGTGTAAACTCCTCAGCTATGTTATTTCCCGAGTTTGTGCCTTCTTGCTCCCAGTCTTGAGCCCTTTTTTGTATATGAAATGTAAGGAATGCACTGCTACATAGTTTATCACACCTTGACACTTTAACTTGCAAAGGTTGTAAAGAGCATGAAAACACCGAAGGTGCCAGAACGCATCTGCTACGTATCAGCTTTTACTGCCACTGTCACTTAAGCCACGAGAGTGAGCTGGGCCGTGGCTGCTGCTCAGCCACACGCTGGCTCTGAGCAGCTGCCTGCCTCCCCACGGCCTCCCAAGCGAGCAGAAGTTGCACTAAATCCATGTGAAGGTATTCAGCCGACCCTGTGCGCCCCAGCAGTGCTGTCCTGCGCTGGGAGAGGTGTCACGGCTCCAGCCAGTGCTGCCTGACCTGCTCAGCCAAAGCTCCTCCACCTGCTCCGAGTCCTGCACTCGTGCCTCCCCAAGGACCCCCCGCTCACCTGAGCTGTGTTCAGAGCAACTGCTGAGTAGGAAATGGAAATCAATGCAGGGATGAATTCTCACTGTGGATGTGAGGGGAAATTGGACTCTGGGAGTGAGTTTGGTTTTTGAAGGGTTTTTGTCAGGGTTGCTTTTCAGGGTCAGGACATATGTGCAAAGAACACCATGGATACCTTGAATTTTCCCTTACTGTAAGTTTCAAACCTCCCCATCAACAACTGTTCTATTATCTGTGTAATTTTTCTCTAATGGAGTAGGTATTATGATCCTTTCTTCAAGTTCTCTGTCTCTAAGAAAGGTAGTTGGAGATGCTTCCTAGCAGCCAATAAAGTCCTTCTGGGAATGCTTACTGGTCTCACCAAAAGGTTTTCAGGTCAAGGGATTCAGCAAAGGATGAGTAGGAAAGTTGAATCAAGAAAATGGGACTTTGGGTTGATTTGGGCTTTGGAAGGATGCGCAGAATGCAACCCTGTCATGACAAGTAGAACTGTTTATTTCCCACTAAAAGGAGGAAACCATCTAGATATAATACAGCCAGAAAGCTGTAACATGCCTATTGTTCTTCTGCTATGTCAGTCTCTCCTTATCTGCAGCAGTTCATTCATATTTCTCTGTTATGACCAGAACAATGTGAGCAGAAGGGACATGACCAATGTAACAGCCATATCAAAAAATCATCAAAATAAGTATCAGTACATGGAGCTGGCTAGCCATCAGTGGAACATAAAACAATCACTACTTAATGTGCCAGACTCTGATTGATACAGTACAGCTCAAAAGCCAGGAAAAACTAACCCTGGTTGCAAGTACCATGGACTGCTTTTTATTTTCAATATAACATCAGAGGCTCAAAACAGCTGTACAACAAAAATCACCTAAACCATGACCTACACATTTTAAAAATTCATGTGAGTAACTGCAAACACTTGTACAAATACGTGCCAGGCACACTATTACAAATAATGCTTCATTCCTGCTTAAAACCATTTTAATTTCTAAAGAAGCAGCTGCTGTGGTCAGGCAGAAGAAATCCAGCCTAGCAGTGGCTCTCCAGCCCTCAGATTTGTAGCCACTTGACTGCCAAGGCCCGCAGAAACACGGCCCTTCTTGAACCTGTCCAAACCTGTATTCACTCTGTCACTTGAGCTGCAGCACTGTGAGAAGGAGGGGGACATTTACGGGTGGCCTCACACCTGCTGGAGGGTGCTTTAAAAGCGGGCAAGGCAAAAGCCATCAACGTCTTGTTAACGCATCACTCTGGGATTTACTTAAGCCGAGCCTTGCAGCAAAGGGACCAGCGACAACTCAGCAAGGCCGGCCCTGTTCCTTGCCCTTTTCTGTCACAGCACTTCAGTGTTAAGCGTTGGGATAAAGAACTAAGGAAATATCTATTTTGTAACCAAATGATGCAATTTTTGTATGCTTTTAGGCAGCACTTGCCACTGGATAGTGATGCTTTATGTCTGTGATTCTCTAATTGCTATAAAATTATTTTAAGAAGAAAATTAAAGCATTCAGATGTGCCAAAAATGTGAGGTTTACTGAAGTGTAATTAGCTCTGAAAGTTCCTTTGTAACCTGCCTAATGTTACAATAGATTTCAAGAACTGTGGGTACAATGCAGTAGTTTTTACCTCCAGAAAGTTTTAATATAAAGTGAAGAAAGATGCTTACCCTTTAAAAATGGCAATGCAGACTGGTGTGAACTGATGTATTTTATTATTAGATTCTCATTGTGATGTAAGTTTAAATAAATTGTTGGGTTATGGAAGATTGTAACACCTTGTGATGCAGATTATTTCTCCATGTATTTGGCGTATTGAGTCCAACCTTCAGTGGCCATGAGGTAGTTCACAGGAAATGATGGGTGAACTACAGGCATTACTCTTGGACAAAGTCAAAGAACAGCTGTAGTTAAAGGTGGTATGGACACTAGTTACAAATTTTTATGGCATCACAGCCTAATATTTTAGGAGTCTTTTATGCACAGGCAAATTAAGCCACATCATTTTTAATCCTGGGAATTTTCTTCAATTAAAAACTTTATTTGCTACATTTTTAAAACTGTTTGAGAAAGGCCTACAGCAAAAACACACTCATTAATTAATGTTAGAATAAATGAAGAAATACTGGGAATGGAGCTGGAGGGCGTGAGGCTAAGGAAATGGAAGTCACACAGGCAGCTGTGGATGGAAGGGATCCTGGGATGTCCTGACACACACAGACTCCAGATCTGCTGCCACACGGCTGTAGCTGATTATTCGTGATTCGTGACCCAGCAGGAACAGACTCCTGCTATTCATTGCATTCCAGCCTTAGCATAGAATCAAATGAAGCTCCCACCTAGGCCTCTGCCTTCCCCCACCCATGCCCCTGTGCAACACTCACATATTGCTAATTATGCTTCAAACTACGGCCCTGAAGAGTTGCCTTTGCAGTTCCATGCAAAACTGGTGACAGCAGTTAGCCAATAAAAACACTCAACCTTAATGAGCATCATTAAATCTGAACTATGAAGGTTAATTACATAATTGTAGCAGATGGCAGCATTTTCACCTAAAGCAAACCCAGCTGAGCCCACTAAAAAAGCTGGCAGGGAAGTGTTCAGAAATGTCTGGGTAGCGGCTGCCTTGGTTTGCTCAAGTCTATTTGCATTGCCCGTGGCTGTGCAGCTTGGGGCTTTCTGAGCAGGCACTCAAGGAACTGCAGCCTGAGGATACCACGCTCCTGTTTGTGCTTCTGCTTGCACTGCCCCAGGTACCGCTTATCAGCCACTGGGGCGAGGCAAACGATGCTGGAACGGTCTGGCCCCCGTTCCTTTATCTCTCTGTTTTCTAAGCAGCAGGGAATTAGAGTTGGATGGAGCTGCTGCTTGCACGGTGGTTGGCTGCGGGGTTTGCAGTGTTTTCTGGCCTCCTGTCACTTCAGGTCCTTGTGACCTCTTTTAGGAGTCGCTTCGCAGTTTCTCCTCAGCTCACAGCCGGCAGCGCCGCGGTTCAGCGGGCCGGGCAGGCGGCGTTGGCTCCGCTTTGCCGAGCCCAAGGTACCCCCGATGCCTTGGTTTAAGGCCCAGCGAGATGTTACACTGCGTGGCCAGTCCGGTGTCGCTCTGTGTGCGCGCCGAGCCAGGATGTTGGCCAGATGTTTGCCAGATGTTCCGCAGATGTTTCCCAGGATGGGCCCCGCAGCTTTCGCGGCGCGCGGAGGTGAGCGGGTTCCGCCAGCAGGTGGCGCCCGGGGCGGCCCGTCCCGCTCCACTGGGACGGGACTGGGATGGACTGGGATGGACTGGACTGGAATATTTCAGTGGAAAAGGACCCACAACAGCTATTTGGTCTAACTGCCTGAGCAGCTCAGGGCTGACGGAGTCACAGCCTGTTGTTGAGGGCACTGTCCAAATGCCTCAAGCACTGCCAGGCCTGGGCTATCACTGCCTCTCCGGGAAGCCTGTTCTAAGCTTTTCATTAAAAATGCTCCTTGATGTCCTGTATAAATCTCCCTGGTGCAGCACTGAATCTTCCCCATGCCTGCTGTCTGGATCTGGGGAGAAAAGCTCAGCACTTGCCTCTCCATGTCCCCTCCTCACAGGATGTGCAGAGTGCAATGAGGTCACCCCTTAGTCTCCCTCCCTCCAAACTAGACAAGCTCAGAGTCCTCAGCTGCTCATCACAGGAGCTCATGTATATGTGATACAAAGATTTTCTGGGAAATTTTCAATAATAACTTCTCAGATTTTGTTGACCCTGAGCCATCAACCCCTTAGCGCTGTTCACCTGTGACGACAGGAGTCCCTGCTGTCCCCACATGGCCTGGGATCACCATGGCTTTCCCCCAGGAAACTGCACGAGCTGGCAGCAGAGGCATGGCCCTGCTGAGCCCCGGGAGACCATGTGAGACCCGGGGGTGCCCAGCATTTCATCAGCACATCCCTGGCGGCAGGACAAGGGCTCCATGTGCTGGCATATGGGACAGCTTGTGCCTATTGACTGTGGCAGCCTCAGGACACTGGTCTGACATTAGTGGCACACGGCTGCTGTTGATGTTGATTATTTCCATGCTCGCGCCTTATGGAATAACAACTGATTCTGCGGCTTCTACTCCAATTCTGCCGCTATTTGCTGACACACACCGAGGCAAAAGCACTGCGTGCCTGCCGAGTTCATTACCCAGCAGGGTCTCCAAGCTGTCAGGCGCACACCCCACAGCCTGTGATACCTCTTCTCTGTGAAGAAAGCACAGCTGCTCCTCCGAGCACCTTCACCCTCCGAGAGCCCTGCAGGCAGCAAGAAACTCCTCGGGCATGGAACGGAGCACGCAGGCAGCACAAGCAGTACCTGTTAGTATGAGGAGCTCTCACTTACCCCGTGATGCAGGGGGCACCCCGCAGTCTCACAAGCAGGAGGAACAGAGGTTGCTGCCAGACTTGCACAGCTCTGTATCTTGTTCCTGTGTGATCTTTTGACCTTCTCCTTTCCCAGGGCTTCTGAGCTTTCAAAGTACGGTGATGCTCAAGGTAGTCTGGGGATGACAGTGCCTTCTCTGACTTGTCTGTGAGGTTTGTCCCCATGGCACAGGGATCACTCCTTTTCTATAAAAATAATCTTTTACAAGACTGTGTCTTATCCAGGGAGGAAAAGTGCACATCCTACCTCTGAGGTGTGGGAGGAAGGAAAGCAGGTAAAATGAGTGTTCAGGGGATAGCTCAAAACTGACAGGGAATCAGGCTGTTTTCAGTGGCCCAGCCCTCCAGCTGATCTTGCACCAGCAACATTTAACCAGCTCCTCTGCTGGAGGAAGGGGGGATGTTTGGAGTGATGATGTTTGTCTTCCCAAGTCACTGTCACATGTGATGGAGCCCTGGTCCCTGGAGATGGCTGAACACACACCCACCCATGGGAAGCAGGGAATTCTTTCCTTGCTTTGCTTTGCTTCGCTTGCATGCACACCTTTTCCTTTCCCGATTAAATGAATTCTAAAAGTTTTCTCGCTTTTACCTTTCTAGTTCTCTCCCCAGTCCCGCTGACAGGGGAGTGAGGGAGTGGCTGTGAGGGGTTTGACTGCTGGCTGGGGTTAAACCTCGACAGGCAAAAGCTTCAGCCCTGCCTTTGACACTTCTTGCAGAGCAAGGTTACAGGAACCAAATACCACAAGGTAATTTAGGTGGGGACTTTGCAGCACATGAGATAATATCAGGCTTTCGCCGAACATGTGATAAGAGCAGGCACAACAGGCAGTTCTTATAAAGCAGCTTACATTTCCTTAATTACACACAAGCATATTTTGCATCTCTTAACCTGCCCTAGTTTCTCCTGATAAAGCGCTCATTGAACTGTTGGGGGTGGGGGGCTTTAACATTTGTCTTATTCACTATGTCAAGGTAAACACCAAAGTGCGATTTATGGCACCAAGACAAACTAAGCTGGTGACACTAATAAATAAATGAAGTTCTTATATAGCAATGAAACAATTTTAACTTCACCCCAGTAATACTGATTTATTAAGAAGTGCTTGCCTTCAGGTGTATCATTCATATAGAATCCTCCCATCTGGTTTCATTACCAGAAGTTGTATAAGTGTGTGTGTATATATATATAGCAAACGATACATTCACCTTCAGATTTATTTATTCTTAATTAGGGGCTATTCCAAGCAGTGTGTTGACTGACATACAAATAACTCTAATTTCAAAGTGCTCATAACTTATAAATCAATTGTTCTGCAAATTAATGAGTGTTCTGAGCCTCTCATAGGCCTGCGTTAAACTTTCAGTTTGAGCTAAACCTCTACTCTGAGATGGACTAAAGATAGGTGAGCATTGTTCTCAGTTTCATTTTGGGGGTTTTATTTCACATATTCCGTCTTAGCTGCGACATTCAGATAAAACACTCTAGCGTGTTATCGTGTTATGAAGAAACAAAAGCCTCAGATTTGCTGATCTTGTTTTTAACTGAACAGCACTTAGCTCGTTCATTATCATAGAGCCCTTTATCTATTCCAATTTTTCACCTGGGGAGATGAGTTAAGAGGATTTGCTTGATACAATAGCTAAAGTGGACATCTATGTATTAAAATTCAGAACTTGCTCCTAAAACCCATGCACAAAATATACATTTTTGTCCCTGACAGAGTCAGAGGCTGGGAAAGCAGTCAGTGATTCTGCATTGATGAAAAGGGAGAGTTATAATTTCCTCAGCAAAAGGCTGGGTCAGGAACTTTTCTGCCTGTTTCAAGACAGCAGGAATCAGACAGCTGTCAGGGTGTATATTATGTTTTTTCTTATTTTTCTGGGTTGCATGTATATATTTATTGCCAGCACTTCCCAGGGATGGTATTTCATTTCCTCTAGAGTTAGAAGGTGTGTAGGAAACAGAGTGGCAGTCCTGCAAAAAAAAAAAAAAAAAAGCCTCAGAATTAAGGTAATAAAAAATCTCCCTGCAGATCTTTTTTCCCCAACCCCACCAGAGATGTCTGGAAGACACCGGATAGCTCATTTTACACCAAACATTCCACACTGCACAGTCTACTGACAGGCAGGAAATTAAAGACTCTTTTCCAATCACTGTGTATATTTATGAGCAAGTTAACTTCCAGGTAGCAGCTAAGTTCTTGTATTCCCTAACATGTATGTAAATGCTTGTGTTTAATGCTTCAAGAGTAAACTACATTGCAGTGAAAAACCACAAAACCACCCCAAAATTTCCCCACTTTAACACACAGGAATTTCCACAATTACATGTAGTTTACAGAAAGAGAGAAGTTCTGCAGCCTTGCTAATACACTCTGAACTTCCTTTAAAGGACGAGAAATGAACACTTAGAAGACTTCTGAGAAAGTTTTCCAAATACAGATATTTCAGAAAGGAAACATTGCTGGGGATTGGCTTGCCTCACGGGGACATGGGTCCCTGGAAGGCCTGCACAACCCTGACTTCGAGTTAGCATAAGTCCTTGACAAGACCTTGAACCCTGGGAAGGAGGAAGTGTAAAGCTGACTTGGTGCCTTTGTAGGAAAAAAGAGGATGTAGTAGCAGGATGTAGCTAACTGCAAGGCAGAACATGTGGGTGCATGGCTTAGCGCTTGGGACCAATCAGATTAACAGCAAGAGCGCGTGAACACAGCGCTGTAACCAATGAATTAGGCTAGGAAGGTGTGTGATTGCTGTAATATGATATAAATAATGGAGCTGAATATGTAATAAGCGGAACAAGCTGCTAACTCACTCTGAGTCGTCTCTTGATTCCCAAGCCCGTCTCCAACATTTTGGTGCCCAAACAGGGACATGTGCCTTCTGCTACTGACCCTCGCACCGTAAAAAGGGGACACAGAACCGCAGGACGCAGCCGTAGAGTCAGACTGGACTCAGAAGGCTGGCGGAGAAAAAGCGAATGCGGCACAAACAGCTCGCCTAAAGAAGGGAGTTGAGACAGAGGAGCCGACGGCCATCCTCCGAAGTGCCGGTAAGACCGCTATCTCAGGAAATGGATAGAGAAGCAGCATTGTCACTGTTGGCAGAGTTTCTTTCTAAGCGAGAGGCTAATGTGAGCACAAAAAAACTCCATGAGTTATGCAGGTGGGCAAAAGACAAAGGCTTTATGAAGAAACCCACGCAAATCTTTAGCTGGGAGGAGTGGCGGAAAGTAGGGGATGCGTTATGGGAAGCCACTATAGACGGCAATATGACCGCCGAAGAGTTTGGCCGCACGTGGCGTGAAGTTATATGTGCAATGGAACAGTATCAGGCGGAGAAACGCATGGCCATGGCACAGAAAATGCTAGGAGAAGGAGAGCCTGTTGACAATTCGGGCTGCCGGCTGTTCAGTGGCCCCACACCAGCCAAGGGCGTTGAGGTTCCTGTTCTAGCTAACGCGGAGGAGGTGGCCGCTGAGGCTAAAAGGAAGGCAGGTGAGCTGTCTAGCCTAGAGAAAGAAAGTAGAGCAGGAGGAAGGAGCTGCAGGCCAACTGACTACCGGGAGCCCCCTGCCCCATCGCCAGACCCAGAGACGTCTGCGGCAGATCAGTCAGATACCGAAGAGGAGCAGTCGATGACCCCAGAGCGCATATGCCCCAGTGGAAAGAAAGATAAGCCCTCTGATTGCCTACTAGAGGAAGTCATGCAAAAAATGAGTAGCCCTGGGCCCCGCATGGGCAGGCCAGTAGGCGATGTGCAGGTGATCACAAGCAGGGGAATGGAAGTACGGCCGGTGGGGCGAGAGAGCCGCTGGGCAGGAGCCATCCGCGATGCAATACTAGAAGGGCAGTGGGAAGCGGCGTCGGCCTGCCCACTGCATGCATTCCCCGCGCAGCAAATAACCTTAGCAAAGGGCCAGCCAGGGGCTCGATACACACCATTCGAGTGCAAGCTCATGCAACACCTCAGAGCCACCGTGTCTCAGGATGGCCTGCACTCTGAACCCGCTAAGCAGATGATTAACTATGTGTTTGCATCTAACATGATGTCACCTGACGACTGCATGGCCACAGCTAAGCTATTGTTAACGCCGTCTCAGTATCTGCTTTGGGAAAAGGAATGGGAGGAAAACTGCAAAAGGGTAGTTAACACACCAAGACAACAAAATGACCCCTTAGCTGCCATTATCTTAGACATGCTAATGGGGAAAGGCATTTATGCCACTGCAGCGCAGCAGCTACAACTCCCAGCGGAGTTCCACAAGGCGTCTGCAGAAGCGGCAAAACAAGCCTTGTGGAGAGTCCCAGCAGACAAGAAAGCCCCAAGCTACACCAATGTAAAACAGGGAATGCAAGAACCACTTGATGTCTTTATCAACAGGTTGGTCGCTTCCTTAGACCAAGCTACAGACTTGACACCAGAGGTTAGAGAGCAATTATTAAAAACCTTTGCATTTGAAAATGCTAATCGGAAGACAGAAGTGATCCTTTCTACTCTGCCATGTACTGCAGGGATTAGTGAAACGGTGGAACGATTGGCAAGTACTGCCTTCCAACAACAGGCAGCATGTATGTCTGAAGCAATCGCCGCCGCTGTAAAAGAACAGAACAGAACAATGTCAGATGCTATGGTGGTGCAAACTCAGGTCCTTGCAGCCGTGCTGAAATCCCTGGCAAAAGGCAGACATCCCGTCCGATCGGAGCCTGCTTTCGCTGTGGCAAGCCAGGACACATGCGAAGAAGCTGCACCAGAGCAGTATGGTGCGAAAATTGTCAGTCCAATACCCATGCCACAATGGCATGTTGGCGGTCGGGAAACAGTCGAAAGAGTGCGAAAGGCAGCCGCAGACAACAGGAGCTGTCGCAGGAGGGAAGGGAGATGTCCCGCCACTGCAGGGAGCTTGGGAATCGACTTGGAAACAGCAATAAGCATAACATTAATTGATACACAGCCACAGAAAATACCTACCACCTTTAAGGGTCCCATTCATCCATCGCATCATGATTTTGGAGCACTTTTAATAGGCCGCTCCTCTGCTGGACTGAAGGGCATTGTCGTGATACCAGGCCTTATTGATGCAGACTTTACTGGGACCATACAGATTGTGGCATACACCTTACATCCGCCACTGCTTATCCCACAAGGAAGCCGGATTGCGCAGGTTATCCCTCTGCAGAACTTGGTCTCTGCTATGACTCAGGGTACCTTTCGAGGCGATGCGGGATTTGGCTCCACTGGCCCGGCAGCTTGCTTACTGCTAAACATGAAGAATGGACCAGTTCACACAGTCCTCCTTGTTAATGGCCAAGAGACCTTGAATAGAACGGCCTTATTGGACACAGGGATGGATATCACAATAGTGTCCAGTTTCATTTAGCCACAACACTGGCCGCTCGCTATGCGCCACCACCTCCGCGGTTGATGGCACAGGAGTAGCCTCATCTCCAGCATATGTATCCCCAACACCCCTTGTATTAATGCTGGAAGACAAGAGAGCTACCGCAGTGGTGAATGTTATACCCTTACTGGCCGGTGTATTTCTCTTATCGGCAGGGAATGCCTGAATCAGTGGGGTGTTGTACTGGCCACCGCCGATTCGGTTTTTTCACAGCAGCCTCTGCCGAGCAGCCAAGCCCATTAAAGTTATCCTGCGAGAGTAACGATCCTATTTGGGTTGAGCAGTGGCCGCTAAGTGCAGAAAGGCTGCAACAAGCACACAAATTAGTCCAGGAACAAGCTGCCAACTCACACTGAGTCGTCTCTTGATTCCTGAGCCCGTCTCCAACAAAACATGATATGGGAAAGGGCAGCAACATGAGAATTTCAGCTTTTTAATGTAGGATTCTGGATTAAAATGAACAATAAATATATGACAGGTTTTATATGTTTAGGAGCAGTGGGGGAATGGAGGGTGAAGACACGGTTCCTGTCTTACACAACAGGTTTGTGAGTAAACCTCATTCTCAAGAAGCTGAGCATTTAGTCTTTCCTTGGTTTGTGAATGGTTATTTCAAAAGAGACTTTTCCCAAAGCTAAACTCTGGACACAAAGAAACTTCAGTTTCCAAGACAGAGATTAAGCCCAAATTCTCCTCCTAGATCAGAGCTTTTAGCTTCATCCTAGGTCACAGTAACTGATCTATAATTACATGGCACTTTATCCCAAAGGAGAGGGGAGAAAGTGGAAAAAACCCATTATGAATTCTTGCCGGAAAGCCCAGGGTTGTGAGGAGCAGGTGGGAGACTTCGCCATATCCTGCCACGGTGGGCTTCCCTCTGGCTGCAGAAAGTCAGGAGAGACTCCACAGCCCTCGGAGGAGGCATGACATGGAGTGACTGTGCTCATACCTTTGTGCACTGAAAATGAGCCAGCGGGTGCCCAGTGACGTGCTGGCCTGTGTCAGGAGTAGTGTGACCAGCAGTGCCAGGGCAGTGATTGTCCCCCTGTGCTGGGCACTGGGGAGGGACACCTCAGTTCAGGAAGGACATTGAGGGGCTGGAACGAGTTTAGAGAAGGGAATGGAGCTGGGCAAGGCTCTGGAGCAGCAGGGGTGGCTGAGGGAGCTGGAAAGGGGCTCAGCCTGGAGAAAAGGAGGCTCAGGAGGGACCTTCTGGCTCTGCAAAACTCCCTGACAGCAGGGGACAGCCGGGGGTGTCCGGCTCTGCTCACAGGGAACAGGGACAGGAGAGGGAACGGCCTCAGGCTGGGTCAGGGAAGGTTGGATATCACAGAGTTTCTTCACAGAAAGGGTGATTTGATATTGGAATGGGCTGCCCAAGGTGGTGGACTCACCATCCCTGGAGGTGTTTAAGGGAAGACTGGACATGGCACTTCAGTGCACTGGTCTAGGTAACATGGTGCTGTTCGGTCCTAGGCTGGACTCAATGCTCTAACTGACGGTGGGATTAAACTTTAGGCTGTTGCACCAGGTGAGGAAAAGTTTCCAAGGAAATAAAGTTATTAGTGCAATCCTTGGAGTCCAGGCACAGGAAAGAAGCCATCTCCTAAACGGCTCCACTGCTTAACTGTGAGAGCACTTCAGTCAGAGCGAGGGGGAATGAAAGAATTCAACTGCCCGTTTTCTTCAGCGACACAGCATTCGTGCGGCTCCCGCAGCGCCGCAGAGCGCGAACCTGGGGCCCAACAGCGGCTGCAAGTGAGGGTGTGACAGCGGCTGCATNCAAGTGAGGGTGTGACAGCGTCTGCATGTGAGAGTGTGATAGGTGCTGCATGTGAGGGTGTGACGGGGCTGCATGTGAGGGTGTGACAGCGGCTGCAAGTGAGGGCGTGACAGCGGCTGCATGTAAGGGTGTCACAGCGGCTGCATGTGAGGGTGTGATAGGGGCTGCAAGTGAGGGTGTCACAGTGGCTGCATGTGAGGGTACCACAGCGGCTGCATGTGAGGGTGTCACAGCGGCTGCAAGTGAGGGTGTGACAGCAGCTGCATGTGAGGGTATCACAGCGGCTGCAAGTGAGGGTGTCACAGCGGC
>WBMY01006641.1:966409-1029105 GCA_013397315.1 Donacobius atricapilla
ATCAGGCGAGCGGCAGGAGACCCGCCCCGGCCGGCAGGCAGCCGGGCCGCCGCCGCAGCGCCATGAAGATCAAGGATGCCAAGAAGCCGTGTAAGGCCGGGCCGGGGGAGGCGGCGCGGGGGGCGCGGGGCTGCGCGGCGGGCGGTGCCCATCCATGGATCCGGGAGATGCCCGCAGAGACGCGTCTCGCTCCTGTGCGTCCCTCGCAGGGACGGAGGTGTCGGGGTTCAGGTGATCCTCAGGGCCGGCGTCGGACAGGCTAGAATAGAAAGTGATAGAGGCATTGTCTTGGGGATGGGTGCTGTGTTTGGTGGAGGTGGCACTTAACCACTGTGCTGGACGAACATCTGCGCAGGTGGCTGCAGTTGTACAGATTTGTTTTTCAAGGGCTAATCAACTTCTAGATATTTTTAGAATATTTACTAACATTTGGATAGAACTCTTTCATTAAAATACACTGAACGCTCCCCTTTAATAATCACAGTTGTAATAATGTATCTTACTATGTGTTATTCTGGAGTGCCATGTTTGTTTTGGAGGGCACAAACGTAGACTCAGGGAAATATAAACAAAATGTCTTAAGATTACAGCTACTTCTTGGGAAGAGATATTTGGGTTGAGTATGGTTAATCTACATGCAGTTGATGCGATTTCAGTGCAACAGATGCACAGCTGTGCAAGGCAACACACCTGTCAAGCTCGTAGAGGTGTGCCTTAGCTGAAAGAGATGCAGATATTGCTCCACTGAGTTTAGCATCTTCTTCTTTGTCATCATACTTAAAGACTTACTTTCAGGATGACTTACTGAATAAAAAAGATGGCTAGTCCCAAATTTCTAGGCCTCATGTTGTTCATACAGCATGACTGGTTAATGAACAGTATGCAACTAAGATAGGATATTGGGAGTTGATGTTTTAAGTTTCTTTTTTGAGCAGCCCAAAAAGAAGAAAATCATCCAACATTTGACACAGGAAGTATTAGGGTAGCTCTAGAAATAGCTATAAGGGCTTTGAAAGCACGTTGTTTCCTGTGGTCTATTGGGGAAACCCAAAAGATGCATCTTGTAGCACACAATTAACCGTCACCTCTTGTGCCAGTGTGTGGAAATTGCTGATTTGACTGTAATAGTGTTTATGAAAAGCAGAGTTCGGGCAGCATTCTTTTCCCCGGTATAATATTAAGAAATCTCATCAAGACAGCAGTAGCTGGCTGTAAAATGTTATAATGGTTTGATAATCGAAATCGGGAGACTATGGCTGCTCCTACTGTAGAAACCTGCTACGGGACTGTCTCTGCTGGACCTCAGGGCTTTCTTTTCTGTAGCGGCAGATTTAAGCTTCATGGTTAAATAACCGTGTAAATGTTATCAAGAAGTTTTAACCGCTTAAATGTGCTGCAATTGTAGTTACGCTCTTCCCGTTCTTGAATTTGAACTTTGATGTTGATTTCATGATGGGAATTAGAAACAGTTGGAAGGGCAGAAGCAGGATGGGAAGGACACACTGTCAAGCTACTTTGTTTATTTCTTCTTGACTCTTGAACACACTTTGGAACTGGTGGCTTTTTGAAAGGTAATAGCACAGAGTTTGTTAGGCAGTGAACTTTGGACGCAGTCTGCAGATTTCTGCTCATGGTTAATCACACTGAGAGTGCGGCTGAATGTTTGAAGAGGAGCAGATCCACAGAAGCCCTGAAGACTGAAATTGATATTCAGGGTCTCTGGTACCCAAATACTGCTCTCAGTTTGGCTGAAATGCTCACATGGACGTGGAAGCTGAGTTAGGCTCACAATATCACTTTTAGACTGTTGACAAATCATTTGGCTAAGCTTGTAGACACTTCTCAACAATTGCTGAGCGTACATTCCTTAGACCAAGTGAGTACCTAATCCTCTGTGATGGAGCCAAATGTGGTTCTGGGGAAAAAAAATGATAATTGTTACTTAAGAACCTGCGAAGTAGAATTGGGTAGATTGCTTTAGTCTACCCATACTTTTATCTGTGGTGTTTAGCATCACGGAGGAAGAGCTGATTGCAGTGACTGGCACGAGAGAGGTGAAATGGAGACACCAAACCAGTTCAGAGTTCCTGATGTGTGTACACTGCCGAGACATGCTTGTGTGGTCCTCCCTTCCAGATCTCCACCTGACTAGTGCTGTCAGTAATTCGATGGAGAAAAACCGCGAGGAGCATAGCAGAATTTATGGAGCACAGCTTCCGAGATTGCTGTCTTGAAAGAGGCTAGAAAAGACCCATTTACGTCTCATCTGCTGGTGATGAGAGGAGTCAAGCATTTTAAAGGAAGATAAAGAGAAATTCAAATCAGGAAAACCTTGTACTAAGTAGCAGTGAAAGCGAGAGAGGTTGTGGAGTTTCCCTTCTTGAGGATTCTTGAAAAACTTCTGAGGTCTCAGAGTGTCGACTGGACAGAGCTGTAGCTGACCTCATCCAGTGTTGGCACTTTTCCTGCTGGTGCAAGTGAGAGGTCAGACCAGATGACCTCCAGAGGAACCTTCCGGGCAGCAGTGACGTGATAGCTCTTCTGAGGAAATGCCCATGGGGAAGAATGGCTGGAAATTTGCAAGCAAATTTGCAAAGGTTATTTGTGGGTTGAGATGATAAATTTGAGAGCAGCGAGTGTTGCAGAACTGGTGCCATGTGGGATCTGCCCAAGGGGAGGAGAGCAGGGATTCATTCAGAGAGGGCTGTGCGTGTTGGCGGGGGAAGGCGAGAGCTGTGCCAGCGTGCTGGGCTCTCCCGGGGAGCTGGAGCCCTTCCTCCTGGCTCTGGGCTGTAACCGAGTGCTGAAGGAAAGGCAGCGACTTCGAGCGTTTGATGCACTGTGTACGGTACTTTTTGCAGTTTGCTCCTTTTGATTGTTTGTTGAAAATAGCTTGAGAACAAATGCCTGCATTTCCCTGGAGGCGAGCTGAGATGTGCTAATATATGAATGTACATCGCCGAGATTTGAAAAATCCTGCGTCAGTGTAAAGGAAAGATGAAAATTTCAAGTTTATTTTCTCCAATGTGGTTCTATGGACACATGTAATCGTTGAGGACACATGGAGGTTTAGTGTAGTAAAACTGATGAAAAATCCATATGGATTGATGGAGAATCCCTTATAAACAGATGGAATTTTTTTCCCCATGGAATTTGCTGTATAGTTTTTTTTTGGTATCCTAGCATTTTCTTATTCGTCCTTGAAAGCTGATTATTAGCCCATAGCAGATGTTACAGGCTCTCACTTGATTGCAGTTGAAAAATGTATTTCTAATAATGGATTAATAGTGCCAGGAACAGTGTATACTAAAAGAGTTATACACAGTGCATCTTTAAGTGTTAAATTATGCCTCTGCGTTCTGTATCGCACCATAATAACACCTATCCCCAAAGAGACCGCTGCTGAAATGTCAACAAAATTACCAGAGTGAGCAAGGAGGGAGAAACTGAAAGCAGCTATATTTTCCTGTATTAAGCTTTACGTGGTACCCACTTGGAGAAGTGCTAAAGCCCGTGAAGAGCAGTTACAGTAATTGCCCATTAGCACCTGTCCTCCCACTGTGAACGGGGCTGTTCTGGAGCGTGATTAAAGGTGGCTGAGTGGGAGTTTGCAGAGCGTGGTGGAGTTTTCCCACAAGGAAAATGGGAGGATGTGCCACGGCATGTCAGATACATTTAATTTGCATGTTAATTCTGTCCGGCCCAAATGTATTTTGAGCTGGACTTGGGAGATTTGAACCAAAAACCTGTTACACAACTTGTTAAGGAGAGACAGTCTCAAATGTCTCAAGGACTAAGGACACTTAAGTGCAGTTTTGCTCTGTAGAGGCCCATAGGCCATTTAGATTGGTGTTCATGGGCACAGCAAAGGCATTTTGCTGCCCAGCCCTCAGGTTAATCCCATTTAATTTAGCAGTTCAGCAAGCTTGGGTGTGTTTTCTCTTAACTTGTCCCATTGCTCCCATTAGCTGCATTAGCCCCCCAGCTGATCTAGCTGTTAAAATTTGCCATCAGGTTTTACTTTGCTGCATGATGTTTTAGGGACATGCTGAAAGTATAAGAATGGATGTGCAGGCACAGAAATGCATTTGAAACTGCACAATGCATTTAGTTTATGTGTTTATAAACTCTGTGTATTAGTTCAGTATAACTTTTAAATTATTGTTTGCCTTGTCAGTTTACAGATAAGAATGGGATCAAGGTTAGTTTTGTTATCAAAGGCTACATGCTGAGCTGAATTAGATAAGTTTTGGGCATCAGAACTGATGATACTGCATACTTTCATAAAGAACTGTTGCAGTGCTGGCAGAAGTAAGTTTAAGTTTTTGTGGATTTCATGATCATTTTCCTTTCTTGTATTTTAAGGCTGTATCGCATAATGAACTTTGGCACCCCTTGGCAGTTGGTTCCCCAAGCCATGTTTGTACTTGGAGTGCAACAGTCTTATTTCTTAATAATGCATAAGCTTTCTAACAGAGATGACAGAAAATGTGGTAGGCTGTTCTTTGCTGTCACTGACAGCTGTGAATTATTTTTTTCCCTATGGTGCCAAGCTCATAGCTTGAATTAGGAGTTAGCTACTCTTCTTTGAAGGTTGGTTCTTGTTAATTTATACAGGATTGACCCAGAGTGTTACTTTATCATACAGAGAAAATGAAGTATTTCAAAGGTGTTCGTGTTTCAAATATGTCACTATATTCATAGGAAGGAGCTTGTCAGGAATCTGTTTCTTGGTTTTTAAAAGTGAAATACAAATCGAACATTAAACTGAGAAATCTTAGGCTGGACTGAATAAGCGGGGAGTAGTTAAGTCTTTGAGTGTGAACTTCCTGAAGCTTTGGATCCAGAATGGGTGTACAAAATCAGAATACAAGAGTATGGTCTGGGTGGGAAGCTTCGGAGGCCCCCTGAAGAACCCATGGAAAACGCAAATGCTTCAACCTTTGTGCCTGCATTGACAAACGAGACATATACTGTAATTATTTCATTTGGCATATAAAGACCTTATGTGATAAGATATAAGTAACCTTAAGACTGCTGCCAGTGACTGTGTACAGCAGGAACTTGAAAAGTGCAGACACAAGAGAATGAGGCTTCCCTGTGTATCTCTATAAAGATTATTATGGTTTACACGACAAGCAGCAGCCACACCAGCATGAGTTTTCTTACTCAGCAGTACTGCTCCATCATTACGTGACCACAGCACGCTTCCCTTGCGGGAGGTGCTTTTCTAATTGCAGGTAGCAGTTCCAGGGAATCCTTCTAAAGAGCCTGGTTTTCTGGAATTCTGATCAGGTTGCCCCTCAGAGCTGTCTTCACAGCATGAACTGATGAGCAGTCTGTTGCTTTCTTGCAGGGGTTCCTGGTTACTGTGTCTAGGTAGGGACCTCAGTGGCTCCTGGCAGAGCTGGGGAGTGAAAGAAAATCTGGATTTGTAATTAAGGAGGTTGTATATTATGGTACTCCACTTGGTGTTCTGAAAATAGTTAAATTTGGTGTGAAGTATCACATTAAACACCATATGGCTTTTGACTTCCCAGTTAGTATTCTACTTCACGTATCTGTCTCTTCTTGCATAGTAAAGATTTGTATTTTGTGTATTCTTAAACAGAGCCTGGCCTGACTTCCTAAAAGCAGAACGTGTGTTTTTGAAAGGGTTTTATGTAGTTTATGCAAGGCAGTTGGGCCTGTTAAATAAAAAGCTGGATTCTACTTTTCATTTTTTCAAATTGCTGCTGACCACTGCAGAGAGGAGCTGAACTTTGAAAAGTTGGGCCCTGGATTTGTTCTGTGAATAGCATTTAAATTCACAGCAAGGAATATTTCTGAGCTGTGCATCACTTTTTGTGGAATATGCCTGGCAATAACAATCAAGAGGAAGAGCTGAAAAAAATCTTTTAATGAGCTAATATCCCCACAGAGTTGTGGGAAAAAGTCCAGTTTTAGTGCAGGGGAATTGACTCTCCTTATGGACTGAAGCTGTGGAATGATGGTTACAGTTGTGCAAGCCTTCAAACCTAGTGTCTGCAGACCTGTAAGCTTGAAAAAAAGGTTGTGTGATAGGCACGGGCCTCATCCAGACATCTTTCTGTAACTGGGACTGCTGAAAGGATCAAGCTGATGTCTGGGGATATTTTTTCCTAAAGGTTTTGCTGCTGGCATTCTGCTCCTAAATCTCTCAGAGAAGCATGACCCACACATACAAACAGAAAAATAACTTTTATACAGTCATTTACGTATCCCTGCATCCAGATATGATGGATCCTGAGCCAAGATCTACTCTAAGCAAACCTGCAGCAGTAAGAGGAAACTTCACAAGGTTTCCATGTTGTGTCCATGTACAATTACATTCAAATTTGCTAGAATCACTGTATTTCAAATATTTAAAGCAAGCTCAGGCATGGATAAATCTTGTATCCTTGCAGTCCCAACTGGTAATGCCCTTGCCATTTGTGTGAATGTGGATCCCCTTCTGTGTTTGGAAAACAAAATGGGTTTCATTTTCCAGGCTGCACCTGTGATAAAATCCATATAAATCAATCAAGAGTGGCTTGCATGCACAAGAACCCTTGTGTAACACCTTCTTGCTGGTACAAGGACTAAGTTAACAGTACGTGGGCCCAGTTGCTTGTCAGAACTCCTCCACCTTGCAAATAAAACTTGAGCAATGTACTTGCCAGCCAAATCTTGACAAATTTTCAACAGAAAAATGTAAAACTTCCTGGAGTTTATCACAGAGGTGAACAACTGGCCTGTTTCTTCAGTTTCAAAATCTGTAA
This sequence comes from Donacobius atricapilla, assembly GCA_013397315.1. Lineage (NCBI taxonomy): Eukaryota > Metazoa > Chordata > Aves > Passeriformes > Mimidae > Donacobius > Donacobius atricapilla. Next base: position 973,189 of record WBMY01006641.1, read on the forward strand.
ATGGCTGTTTTAAGATCACTCAGTTAACCCAGAAAACTGATCGTGTACAGCATGATCCCATTTTTCAGCATAAAATGTGTTGCCATTTGAATTACGGAATAAACGTACAGTTCAGCTGTTCTTGTTTTTTACTTGGTGTACAAGATCCATAAACCTTAAGACTTACAGAGACGTGACTGATGCTGTATTTGCAAAAGCTTTTTGGATCATTTAACATGGGATGAAGTGGATCTTCTGACAAACGGGCATGACTTGCACCAAGTCATCCTTAAACTCATGCCATGAACTCTCAGCTGTTGCCCCCTCTTTCCTGTTTTAGAGAGGACAAGATCCCAGTTCGCTGGGCCTGCTGAATGGGAGGAATCAGGTAGCCCTTGGGTTGATGTGTCTGGTTAAATCCTGCGTGGGTTGGATTGGCTCCTACAGGCACGCTCGGCTTTGCCGGGTGAATTGAGTGCCCTTCTTCAGTTTTGTTCTTGAGACATCAGTCATGGCAAGGGGTTGGAACTTGGTGAGGTCACTTAATAAATCCTCAGTTAATTGTGGTTAAACAGATGACAAATTTTCTTGTGTCCCGAGTGTCAGGGTGAAGAAGGCTGGCATGCAGTCACAAACTCAGCTCATGTGTGTCTTTATGCTTAGTCTTATGCTTAGCCCTCAGTTTTATGGAAAAGGTACCAGATTTATAGAACTTCTTCATCTCCACTTCAAGCTAGATTTTGCTCACAGAATTTATCTTTGTATTTAAATTTTGTTTTTCAAGGTAAGATAACAACAAATTTTTTTTGTTAATATTTGACAGTATTCTCTTGATGTCTATTTCTGAAAGTTGAGGCATCATCAAAGTTTCTTTTCTTCTTAACTTTATCATTTAATGAATGAACTGACAAATAGCCAGCCTTGCCTAAATATATTAAAATATTTTGGTAGGTCATTCTTCTCAAGGAGAGATCCCACTGGTAATGTAAACACAGTGTAATTGCATCTTGCTCATGATAAGCATATTAACATCTTTCTGGTTTGGTTCCTTAGTTTCATGCTTCTGTAAGTTATAAATTACATCTCAAGAAATAAATTGGAACACTAAAAAAGAAAAAAAAAAGAGAAAAGAGGAGGCAAAACCAAGCAAGCTGTAGTGTCAATTAGGAAATAAAATATGAGCTTCCCAGCTGGATATCCAGAATCTTTTTAAAACATAAAAATTAAGTTTTAAATACTGTTTCTGGGAAGTGACAGTGGAAAAGCTCTCAGTTGAAGATGTCTTTGCTGTAGTGTTTCTGAGTATCTGCCTCACTGTACTTAGTTAGGAATATTTATTGATACAGGCATATTCAAATTTTGGTCCTGCATGTCATAGACGAAACCCTTTAGGAACTGCAGTCATCCCATATAAGGGACAAAGGCAAAGCACTTGTGGTTTAATATTGTGATTTTGTAGTACAGAAATTCCCCCTTCCTAGCTAAGGTACCAAAAAAAAAAAGAAAATAAAAGAACAAAAGGAAGCTAAATTTGGTAATATTAATTTTCTCTTTGGCTTGCACTTTTTAATAGGACATTTTGTTATCCCTTTAACTTAAAGAGATAGAAATTGGGCGTCTTAACTGTATCCATTTTTAAAGTGCATGCAAATAAATTAAAGCTTTCCTCTCAACATTATGTGAGGGGCTTAGAGGAGGAGTACCCGGCCTGTCCCTGTTGTCAGCTGTAATGTGTAACCTGCCTTCAAGTGTGCATTGCAGGGTTTGTGCTGAGCTGCGTCAGAGCTGTTATTTTAGAAGTTAAGGTTATTTTAATCCTTCATTCTCAATCAAAAAAAAAAAGTGGTTGAATTTTGTTCATGAGTTGGTCTGAAAGATTGGATGTGATTTGGAGAGTCTTTAGTTCTGCTTTCCAAGCACCTTGTAGCATTAAAATGTGTAGAGTTGCTCATTTCTCCATTTTTACCTGAGGCCTGAGAGGTATTTTTGGTCATGTAATTGAAATGAGCACTAGTTCTTTGTTCCTGGGAGCTTTGTTGTTAATGTCTGGCTTGTTCAAAAGTACAGCCGGGGTTCAGTCTTAAGCTCCACGTGTGGCTTTTGTTCTTCAGCAAACCTAACGGCTCATGGTTGTATCTTCACAGCTTTCCCATGGTTTGGCATGGACATTGGGGGAACCTTGGTCAAACTTGCCTATTTTGAGCCCATTGACATCACTGCAGAGGAGGAGCAGGAGGAAGTGGAAAGCCTGAAGAGCATCCGCAAGTACCTGACTTCCAACGTAGCCTACGGGTCCACTGGCATTCGGGATGTCCACCTGGAGCTGAAAGACTTAACCATTTTTGCTCGGAGAGGAAACTTGCACTTTATCCGGTTCCCAACTCATGATTTGCCTACCTTTATCCAAATGGGAAGAAATAAAAACTTCTCAACACTACACACGGTGCTCTGTGCCACCGGCGGTGGCGCCTACAAGTTCGAGGAAGACTTTCGCACAGTAGGTAGCCTGGCTTGCCTCTGCCTGAAGCTGATGCTAAAAGCATTGCTGCTGCTGAGTTAAAATAATCCTCTATTTTGAAATACTGTGGAAAGCTCTAATATTTTTCAGTACGAATTGTATTAACAGCACCTGTTAATTGTCCTTCTGCTTTATGAGAGAAGCTTAAATATCACATGCAGAGCTATGAAGGAGCTGTAGTGAGCCTTAAGCCCCACAGAATTTCTGCCCTGTGGTTTTCCTATGATCCTTGGAGTGTTAATTAAGTTGCAAGGATAGTTAGTACGATACCACTGACATTTTTATATGCTGATAGCTTAGAAATTACTCTTTTGACTTGTAAGATTGGGGAGGAACCCCACAAACCTTGAAAGATTTTGCAGATGTGAGTTCCACCAAGATGACACTCAGTGGGTCCTCTAGGGTATTTGATGACCTTTTTATTGATAATTTGAGTTATTTTATTATTTAAATTGATGAAAAATGTTGTAAATTTTTCAATGGCATAATGTCTTACTATCTCAGAAGTGATCTTTGAGCTTACCAAAGCAGATACTTATACTGCATCTCTCTTCTTGATTCAGATCTGAGATCTGGATCTACACTCAGATGAACTTGGTAGTTAGTGTATTCAGAATTTAGCTCTAAATTCTTTGTTGGCTTTATAGTGGCATTGAAATTCCTGAATTAGTCACATGAGATAGCTTCTTAAGAGTTAGGCAGTACAAATATAGTCATAAATTTGTAGTAGATTTGTGCAATGTTAGAACATGTTGCCACAGTCTTTTTTTCTTTCTTAACACAGATTGGAAACCTCCAGCTGCACAAACTGGATGAGCTTGACTGCCTTGTCAAAGGCTTATTGTACATAGACTCTGTCAGCTTCAACGGCCAGGCAGAGTGCTATTATTTTGAAAATGCCTCAGATCCCGAGAGATGCCAAAAGATGCCTTTTAACCTGGATGATCCATACCCATTGCTGGTGGTTAACATTGGTTCAGGAGTCAGTATTTTATCAGTCCATTCCAAAGACAACTACAAAAGAGTAACTGGAACAAGGTAATTCAAAATCCGACGTTGGGGTTGTTACTCTGTGGGGCAGTGACATAAGAATCTTTAATGTGAGGAAATGCTGTTTAAAAGCAGCTGTTTTTTGTGTCCTTAGTCTAGGTGGAGGGACCTTTCTTGGGTTATGCAGTTTGCTGACAGGCTGTGAAAGTTTTGAAGAAGCTCTGGAAATGGCATCCAAAGGAGACAGCACACACGCTGACAAGCTGGTTCGGGATATTTATGGAGGAGACTATGAAAGATTTGGTTTACCAGGATGGGCTGTAGCATCCAGGTAAGCAGGAATCTCTTTGTGGGTTCTCTTGGTTTGGGGAGCTTACTCATGCAGAGAGAACTGCTTTTTTGCAAGGTTTTATTGTAGTCAAGTTACATTCTTGTCCTAAAAGTATGTCTGCTCAGCTTTCCCAGAGGTTTAAAGCCACGTGCAAATGCAGGTGCCTGCTAGGTCGATACTGAAGAAGCTTCCTGAGGTATTCATGCACAGCTTTGTGTGAGTCAGAGGGAGCCGAGGTGGTCTCAGGAGCAGCAGGAGCAGAGTGCAGAGGTGCTGTGGTGTAACCCAGCAGGCAGCTAAACTCCACATGGCCACTCAGGCACTGGGGGAGAGAACTGGGAGGAAAGAAATAAAAATTGTGGGTTGAGATAGAGTGTTTAACAGGACAGAAATGGAACAGAACAGAACGGTCCCCTCCCCACTCCCTGTGCACCCCCATTGTGCTGCCTGGTGGCGTGGGGAGGGGTGAGGAGCAGAAAAGGCCTTGGCTGTGTGCAGGCCTTGCTCAGCAGTAACAAAAACATCCCTGTGTTACCAACAGTTTCCAGCACAAATACGAAACACAGCTCCATAGTAGGTACAATGAAGAGAGTTAACTATGCCAGCTAAAACCAGCACACAGCTACTAGGAGGGAATTAACTTTGTCCCAGTCAAAACCAGTACAAGAGAGGGGAAAAAAGTACCAATTTCTTTTTGATTTGCTGGAGTCTTTTAGTAGAGCCAGTGTTTAGAGGGAAAGTCAGTGGGAGATGCCTTTTGTGTTGCTCTTACAGTGGAACTGTATAATTTTTTTTGGAAACACTACAGACACCTGATGTAATGTTTTAACTCCATTTCTCACTGGTGAGGGTTGTTGAACACAAGCAGTTTGCACCATGAGAATGAATGTCACTGTCAATGACAGAGCTGCACATATTACTGCCATTGGGGAATATTATTGATGATATTACAGCTTCACTACCCTTACAAAAGATAAGAAAAATAAACTCTGCAAGCAAAACTAGTATGTACATAAGAATGTTCATTAAATCTTTGCTGTTATTCCATAGTGAGTCATAATTCATGGCAAGTTAATTGTTCTCCTTCTCCTGCCACCTGAATCCAAGCCTCTTGAGAGCCCGTGTGCTGAGAGGTTTTAATATGTGTGAACTTCACACCTTAGTCAATACATTTTAACTTGCTTTATCTTGGTGCTTTCAGTTCTCATTTGCTTTTTAAGATCCTTAAGAGTTTTAATGGCTTTCTGAGTTTTAGAATAATCTGGATTCTTGCTCTGCAAACTGACTTATATGTGCCACAGAATCCTTGGTGGTGAAATACCACATGTAGCTATGGATTCTTTTCTTCTGTGCTGGGCATGGTAAGGGAAGTGCCCTTCTGATTCAGAACTCTTCATTTGTGCAGCCTAAATTGCAATCTGTCAGCTGTTTTACTTTGTGTCAGAGGGTTGTGTTCCACCATAAAACTATTCAAGTCATCTCTGTTTTTCTTCTACTTTGAAAATAGAAGAATGGATAGGTATTTGTGAGGAAGCAGGCATGAAAAGTGGAGGATTTACCAATCAAGCAGTGACTTAATTTACAGTGACTAGATTTGCAAAATAGTCTTCTGTGAAGAACGATTGTTTTACTGTAGGTGGTTCTTCATGGAAGTCAACAATCTGAACAAAAGTATTTGGCTGGGGGGCTGTTACTGTAACACAGTTTGACTGTTTCCTGTGAAGGATTAAGTACAGCTGCAGTGTCAAATTGCTGTATTTAATACAGACTTAAAAAGCGAGTTCCTCGAAGAGGAAACATGAGACATAGGCTCTGTGCAGCAGAAAAAATCCATTATGAAATTATTTCAAATGCACATGAATCACTTTGTAACTCATGGCCATTTCTCCTGTTCTAGTTTTGGGAATATGATCTACAAAGAGAAGAGGGAGTCTGTCAGTAAAGAAGACCTTGCAAGAGCCATATTGGTTACCATCACCAATAACATTGGCTCTATTGCCCGGATGTGTGCAGTAAATGAGGTGAAAACATCTATCTACAGCTCTGTTATTTGTCTTCACATAAAATGTCTGCTAAAATGGTGCATAATGTTAAACCTTTTAATACATTCTCAAATGAAATGAGGAAATTCATGTAATAGCTTCAAGTTGGGCCTACAGTCACCCTGTTTTAGCAAGGGGACTTCAAGTCCTCCATCAGAACATCCTGTGCTTCCCTGCAGGCTTTGGGCTCCATTCTTTAACAAAGCTGCTCATCAGGTACCCTGCCCATTGGCACAAATATCCTGTCCCACTTCTCCAGAGACACTCAAAATACTCTGCAGCAATTCCTAGTACTTGAACACAGAACAGTTAGGGCTGCAAAGGACCCTTGGAGGTCATGTAGTCCAACTCCCCTGCCGAGGCAGGGTCACCTAGGGAATGCATCCAGCTCTGAGACATGGACTCCGACAAACTGTGGACTCTGTGCTTGGAGGTGGCAAAATACGTGACTCGAGCAACTACAGCATTTAAGTTGCTGAAAGTCCTGCTTTGAGCAGTGCATAATGATTGCCTCCAGCAGTTTCTCCAAGCTGAAATTATTCTCTGATCAAAGCCTTGTTTCTAGTTAAACATTATTTTTAATTTTTTCTAGCTCTTGAGACTTAAAAATTGCTTCGACACCTCTCATCTTGCTGGTTGATACAGAGATGGTTTCCTGCCATCTTTTGTTTCGCAAAGTTTTAAAAAGAATGTGTTCAGTATTAGTGTGGACAGCCAAGAGGCTGTGGAAGAATACTGAATTTAGGCATAAAAGACATGAGTGCCTGAGCAGCAGGGATTCCTTCCTTCATTATCAACAAACCTGGGATAAAATGAGGTTTAGTAACAGCTTTCTTGGAGGTGACTATGGGTAACTGAATTCAGGGCTCTGCTTAAAATCTTTGGATGAGACTGACTCGGAAGTACCAACAGCCCTGTTAGCTGCAGTAACCCTCCCTTTGCTTAGGAGCCAGATTAATTATATCTTCTGGTTTTAGTATTACAACTTCTCCCCCAGTTTCATTATCTTTCTCTCGTGTCTGTCTTGGAGAAGAAAGGTAATTTTGTGTGTGTTAACTTAATTTTGGCTTTTTGCTTTATGGCAAAGCTTAATTACAAAAAAGTTAAACTGAAGGTGAAGTTGAAAGTGCATTCTACTTGTCTCAGACAAATGTATGCAATTTATATTTAAGGGTGGGAGTAAATGAGGACAAATCAGAACTTGTAAACTGCACAAGCTATCTTTATTCTAAGGGGTTTTTGGTCCAATTCCAGCTATGTCACAGAACTACGAACCATAAAAAATAGCTAATAGGGATACACAAACTGTTACCTTGAACTGATGTATAAAGATGAAGTAAATGTAATTATTTTGACTTCCTGCAGTAAAGCAGAATCCTGGTTTTGTGCCTTAACTATGTCTCTACTTTGTCATCACTGGGAATTAATCAAGATGGTTAAAAACCAGTTGCATTATTAGTCCTTTGACTACAGGTTGAATTGTCATATTAATTACTGTAATAACTTGGATATGATCATTTAATGCAGTTAAGTGTTTTTTTAAGCACTGTGCTAAGGACTAACACAATTACATTTTCTTTAGTTCTTCCCTTCGTGTCATTAAACCAGTGCTTAATATTTTCGCTTTTTGCTGGATTTACTTCAGTTAATGGGGAATATTAAATGATTTTCACTTTTTTACATTTGACTTGATTAAAATTCACAGCTCAGTAGTAGTGCCCAGCTCTTAGTCTGGTGTCAGGCTGAGGTGTGCCGAGGTCTGAAGATGAAAGGAACATCTGTCATGTCTCGCTGCCTTCGGCTTCTTTACAGTGCTGCCTTGTTGCATATGGATCAAGCAGCATTGTACAGGGCTATGAAGGCACTGAGTCTTCTCTACCAACCACAAGTATCTTTATTGAATTTCACATGTAGCTGGGCTCTTTCTTTGGTGTAATTGCTGAAAATGGTCACTTAATTTGAAACACAAATGTTACTTGTCTGTAAATTAAGTCCTTCAATTCTCAAGGGTTGCACCTTTTTTCCTTTTCCCCAAGTATGCCGTGTTTTAAATTTTGGAACCATGTTTTAATTGTGGGTTGCTTGTTTTTCGTGGTTTTTTTCCTTGCTTGAGACAGTCTTCCCTTTCATAGCTTAATTTTTCAAAGCTGTGTTAAACAATGAAAAGACTTAATCCTTGGCTGTTTTTCTTTTTTTTTTTCTTTAGAAAATAAACAGAGTTGTGTTTGTTGGCAACTTCTTGCGTGTGAATACTTTGTCAATGAAGCTTCTTGCATATGCACTGGATTACTGGTCAAAAGGCCAGCTGAAGGCCTTGTTCCTAGAACATGAGGTATGCTGTGGCTCATGTATCTCTGTGTACTGTTTCACCATAAACCTGAAATGCCTCTTGAGTAGCTCTCATGTGTGATATCCTGAGGCACCAAGCACTAAGTAAATATTAGAAATAAGAGGAGGTTTGTCTTGCTGAATTGGTTCTCTGGGAACAGTTTTCTGCCAGGGAAGTACTTCAGTCACTTTGGGATATCTCAGTTCATGCTGTGGATCTCAGCAGAGGGACAGGAAAATGTTAACCTCTGTGCTAAGGGTCACCAGTCTTCCTTGGGTTCGGGTGGAAACAAGAGTAAGTATTGTGTTCCAGGGAGTGCAGCAATGTAAAGCTGGGCCCTTTGAAACACTTCCATTGTTCTCTGCTGAGCTTGAGCAATGTCTTGAAAGGCCAGACTGCTTTGACAAGGCCTCTGTTCATTCCACCACAGACCCCTCAGAGCTGTTGCAGTGATTTTATGCTTTGAGAATAACAGTTTTGTGAGCTTCTGCCATCTAGATCAGTGTGCAGTGCTGAGAGCTTTGCCCTGTTTTGGTTAAAATACAGGCAATCAGTGTTAATTACAGGTGCAACAGTTGCTGACTTGTACCCTCTGGGCTGTGGGTTGGCGATTTCTGTCCTCAGTTTCTTGGTCTGAAAATATTACAGCATTCCATCTGTTCCCTTCAGTTGATTCTCACAATTCTTCCTTTATTGCTTATCCCAAGACTGACAGTCTGTCCTGATGTCCACAGTAACAGTGGAATGGTTCCTTCTTAGTTCTACCCTCTTCAGATTCTCCTTGGGTCAATTTTAAACTCTTATATTTGCTCAGGTGTATATTCCAAACACTTTAGTTCTTCTTAGTTATAGGGAGGGAGAAGATTGCACTGCTCTGGGGAAAAATAATTCAATAGGAGAATGTGGTTCTTTGCATGGTAGGTCAAAGTGTGATGTGTGGATAGTTCAAGAAATTTTTCACTTGTGCTTTAGGAACAAGGCTTGCTATGGGTATTGAAGATTTTTTAGCAAGCAAAAGATGCAGCTTCTTTAGGAAGAGGAAACCAGACCTGATGTCCGTGCTTTAGGAGTCACTGATACCTGGTCTTAGAGGTCCTGCAGTGTGTGGTGCGGCTTGGCAGGAAACCTCCTAAAATCAAGCTAGATAAGAAGGATAAAACGTTAGTTTCACAAAGCCTTAAATAATTCCTATGAACTATTGTGTATTAAAAGTGTATAGTGTTCTTTCTGTAGCATTGATCCATCAGATGATTTTTGTCACTAAAATGTGATTACTACAGAATTTAACACCCTACTTAAACTTGATTTTTTTTTTTTTAACAGGGATACTTTGGAGCTGTTGGTGCTCTGCTTGGGCTGCCAAATTTCAGTTGAGAAACCAGATGTCACTACACTGAACTATTTTCCACCTGAACGACACTTGTTTATGTCAATGGGAATTAAATCTGGGGAGGGGAGAAGAAAATAGCTGATTTCCTGTGTCTCTTTTTAAGAAGTGATGAAGCTACTGAGTATTGCTGTTGTAAGGAACGGGGTTTCACTCTGCTGGGCATTGGCAAGTGAACTGTTTGTGGCTATTATTTATGTTCTTTGGTACGTGTAGCCAGTTGTGAACTTCTAATATGCAATACATCCTCTGAAAACAACTTTGCAGAAATTCCAGAAAAAAGAATGCCAAACCCTTAAGTGCTCAGGATGCAAATATTGCAGGTTTATTCCCAAGGCTTCAGGCCCATCAGTTTTATATAGAATCAATGACTGAAAGATTCTTTTCATTAGTTATACTATTATTATGAGCACAAGTTTTACATGTACTTACAGAAAACAAAAGACAGCAAGGTACTATTGACAAGATGAGGAAACTGTAGCTAATTGCTTCCCACAGTAAACATAGTAATTTTTTTATTTTTATGTGTAATGGAAATAATGCTTTCATTTCCAGTGGGAAGAGTCGCACAATCAGCCAAAGCAGCTGATAAAGCAGTTGATATTTTGAAGGTTTCATGAAGATACCTTAATTTTTTGGAAGATTCAGCTGGTATTTTGGGAAGATCCCTCTGTCTTTGATTGGATTTGGAAAAGAGTTCAGTGATTAATAAAGGGAGATTTTCAGGGGAAGATTTTTAAAATTTTTTTTCTTTTTTGAGGACATGACTTCCAAAATGCCTTCTGGATTACTTTTTTTTTTTTTTTTCCCTGTAAGTTCTGCCATCATGAATCCTAAAGCCTGAGAGAATTGAAGAAATCCTTATAAAACAGACTCATTATGGGACCTCATAATTCTGATGCTTTGGCTTATTTCTGTGGAGGTTTGGAAAAATTTTTGCCCCATCCTACTCATTTGAAATTGTGATTTCCCTGTAATTTTGTAACAGTTGATCAGAATTCAAGTAGATGTTGAAGTTGAAGGGTTACTTTTGGATTCGGAAGTTTGTTTTTGGGAGGTGAGGACAGCATCAGAGTTTGTATTGCAGCAGCAAATGGACCAATATTTAATACATTTGCAATATGGAACCATTCATCAAATTGTGGCCTTGGGATAAAATCTATACTCTGGAACTGATTTTCGGGGTTTTATGTAAACTTTTAAAATTTACAGTTGCGATTATTACAATAACTTTAGTCCTGAAGCCAGGGCGTGAGATCTTAAACTTACAGGACTATTACACAGTCAGTAGCTGTATGAATTTTTGTGGACTAAAGAGCTACCCAATTTTGTGATATTTTCATGTTGAATTTATTTCCTGTAAGTGCATGAAGAGCAACCAGACTCAAACACAATCATATCTCGGGGTTTAAGGTTTTTAAAACTGCTCGCGTATTCCACAGCGTGGCTGTGTTGTATTTACAGGTACATCCCCCTTGTGTTAGAAAGCCTTGTGCTATTTTCAGTCTTCTCAAAATTCAAAGCCCCAAACTAACATCATAGGTTTTTGCTTTTAAAATTTTCTGTGGTCTTTTAAGAGTACAGTACCTTAGAGTAGGCAACTCATTAAGTGCAATGCTAATCACAAATGCAGTTCCATTTATTGTTGCTTTTCCTGGTACTTGTACTACATTTCCATTGTGCTTGTTTTGGTGTTTGACTGTAGACATAAACAACTAAAAATTACACTCACAGTTCAGCTGATCTAATGCTAAATCAGAGCACTTCAGAAAATAAGTGAATACAGTTTTTATAGAATGTCTTTATAAATGCTGTAAACTGTTCCTTTTGAGTTAGAATTGACTATCAGAAGTCAACTTTTATTTGGTTATAAAACTGTGTAAAAACTTAATTTTCTGAATGTTCTGGCAGCCTGCTGAAAATTTTGCAAACTAACTGCATATTTTACTTGCAAAGGGTGCTTTAGGAGACATACTACAGCTCCATTAGAAACAGTTCCTTTAGATCATGTTTATTGCTACTTCATTTGTGATTCTGAGGATCCTCTTGAAGCAGCAGTTAGAAGCTACTTGTATATTTAACCATAAGCACATATAGAAGATGATTACCTAATACCCATAGTTAATTAAACCAATTGAAGTTGATGTGACCTAACATACATTTTTTAAGTAAACTGTACAGAGTTACAAAATAAGCAAATGGAGTAATTCTTGAATAGCTGTACTGTATAGAAACTACTGTGAGAATCAAAAAGTATGCCCTACCTCTGTTTATTTCCCTTGAGCTTCTAAAAAAATTGGCTTCCTGTTGCTAATTTTATCAGCACAATTGTTACTTCATTACAAGAGCAGCCACAGCAGTTGACAGGCCCTACTGTAAAGCCCAGGGGTCCTGTATTTAAGCCACATCTTTGGGTTTCATCTCATTTTCTGTCAGCTTAGAACTTGTTATTAGTCTCCAAAGACTGACTCTACCACCAGGAGAAATGATAGGCATCACAAATAGTTGCAAGATAAGCCTTAATGTCTTTTCTCCTAAATTCTCTTGTAAACAGGTTGAAAAGGCTTATTTCTTTTATATGAATCACTGAAGTAAGTTGCTTTTTCCTGATACAGTCTGTTTTTACATTCACCCTTGCCATTTCCATTCCTCAGAGCTAATTGGTTGAAGCAGCTTTAGGGTGAATTGAGTCAGTGTGATGTACTACAGTAGAGAAGATTTGGGGTTTTCTCAGGACTGCTGTTGTCTTCTCAAGTGGAACCACTTTCTAGAGGAAAGTTCTGTGATAGTTCTTGAAAGTAAAATGTAAGACCCGTTTTGAATGTGTAATCGTTTGCAGCTCAGTCAGCCATGTGAGTGCCTTTTAATTTTTTCCTATAATGCCAATTTTATGGTACTGGGACTTTATCCATGGGGTTTCCTAACCAATACTACTTACCAGAGAAATGGCAGGTAATTTTATTGGCCGTGGAGATGATCCCTTTAATCCAGTGTAGCAAGAGATACCAGGAAAACATCATCAGGTTTCTGGCTTCCTATCCCTGTAGCCCTTAACCTTGGGGTAATGATTTTGCATTTCTTGGTCTTATCCCTCCAGCTTGGTCCTTTCAAGTATTATGCACAGTTTTATTTTATCAGCATCTCCCTAAAAATCATGCAAGTTTATAGTGAGATAAGTACTATTTATTTCTAGGTAGAGAGGTTCAATCCTAGGTGAAGTTATTCTAAGCTATTAAACATAACCACTTTGACCTTTCTGAGTCTACTTGGGTAATTGCAGTTTGAATGAAAGGGGAACTCCTGCAGTACATCTTGAATATTTAACAGGCTGGAATTAAAATTTCCTCAGTGTTCTTTAGCAAACTGAGCAGAGATTTCAATACAAACATTTTTTCATTCTTTTTAGTAAAATCTCAATACATTTAGGAGTTCAGAAAGAAGCTGCAGTGATACGCGCTGTCTCTTAGTTTGCTCAAGATTTCCAAAGTGTGTTCAGGTGTCTGCCCTGCCTTTTGAAGATGTTTCCCTCTCTCGAGCACCTGCGTGATTCTACCAACAGGTGCTCAAGAGTTGCAGGGTGGAAAGAAGAGACCAACCACATGGTCCCACGTGGCCTCAGCTGTATATTCAAAAGCTCTGGCTTCTCCTGATGGATCATCTGCTCCTTGAGTGGTGCTGTGACATTCCCACGTGTGCTTGAGCTGGTACTGTAGAGGTGAGGTGTCTTTAAGGGCTGTCATACTCTGTCTCTACCCAATGTAGGTTTGCAGGAAACACCTGCTTCCGGATCGGTTGAAATAACTTCTCATTTCTGAGTATTTCAATACAGCAATGGGGTTTTAATACTTGGAACTAATTAAAGGGTCTTTTATCTAGAGAGATCTCTGCTAGATAAAGACTAGATGGTGTGTTTCACATCCAGTCAATAATTTTCATTAATGAATAAATTTGTTTTTAAATATCACTCTCACTGTTGACATTCTGGATATCACTGTAATCCTGAGGAAGGAGAGAGTTCAGAGCAGACCTGAAGGTCAGTGTGGTTCTGTTGAGCTAGTTCTGGTCAGTTCTAGTTATAACAAGACTAATTCTTTCCCTTGTCACTTGTCCTTCTTTTCTAATCTACATCTTTTTATTCGGCTTAAAACCCATATGTAGCAGCTTTGCTGAGGTTACAAAGGGAACAAACATCAGTGGGTCATGTTGGAAGTGTTTGAGCAAGGCCTGTAGGTCCCAGTGCAGAGCTGGGGACACACTTGGCACAGTTTCTGTCTGGATGTGGTAATTTTTTCATTTCCTGTTAATTCACCGTCAGTGGGGGTGAGCTTCACAGTCATTGTGAATAAAGTGGGAGAATTTTGTCCTCAGACATGACGCTGGAAGATTAAAAATTTGCTTTTTCACAGTGTAGAAGGGTAATTCGTGCTTAAAGTTTTACTGATGTATTCCAAAGTACATCACCAGTATTTTGTCAACTGTGGTAAAACTAGTAATTCTCTTAAGTTAACGAAAGTCTGCAAATAAGCCTGTTTTATTACTTTCATTTACTTCACACGTGGAAAGCATATTAAGTATTCTTAAAAACACACTTTTGAAAACATCTCAGATGATGCCGTAATATGTCTGTAATTATTAATGTGCAAATGGAATATGTTTGAGCAATCTCAGTTTGCATAACTGAGTGTCACATCTTGCTCACTCTGTAGTTACTTGAGTAGATCATTCTTTTAAACTAATGAGCAAGATTTGGCCTCAAGGTCTTCTGCCTGGAGAACAGTAATGCTACTTTGCATATTCCTGCTGGTGCTAAATCATTTGTTGAAAATAAAGATTCTAAATAGAAATTGTAAATAAAATATTTATGGCCTGGTCCTTTTGACAGACTTAAATTTTCTCAGTTGCCAACACTTTTTGGCCTTATTTTGAGTTTCCCTTTTGGGTTTGGTTTTTTGGACTATGTGGATTGTGTTAGTTAATGTTAATGTGGCAAGTCATTGGCAGGTGTGGCGTCCTGTGCTGCTTTCTGTAAGGCCCGTGGCACATTAGGAGACAGATGAGTTTTCATAGCTGGATTTCCATGCTATTCTTCATCTTGTTTTGTTACTGTAGCTGCTTGCACAAACTGTGTCAACTAGAACGCAATTGGCATTTGTTCTCTGCTAAAACTTCCAAGAAAGTTAGCCGCTACTGAAAGTTTTTAGGAAAGCTGTTGAAGAGTCAGAAACATCCATTTAAAGTAATTTTAAAATCTAAACGTGCTAATTAGTGTCACTTTTAAAATGAACTGGAATACAGTGTGCTGGTTGCTAATCTTTGCTATAAATTGCTGGCATTTCACAATTCACATTTCTGGCATCAGTTTAAGAAATTGTAAATACAAGCTTTGGGAGGAGGTATATTAGTTTCAGATTGTGCATTATGAAAGATTAGTGAATTAGTATTTTGAGACATTAAATTACAACATCTAGAACATGAAAATTAATGTGTTTGTGTTAGGCTATAGAGGGCTTTAGGTTACCTGCACTTTTACATTCTTGAGTTTTGGCATTTTAAGAAACAAACATTTAATTTTCCATTTACTGTCTCATCATATGCAGGCCTTGTAATCACCAGATACTGTCTTCAAGTATTTGTTTTAGTTAGCAGAGCAGAGAGGCAAATCTGTAACTTGTAAACCCTGGTAGGATGGAAGTTCTCCGAAGAGCCATTTGGTTAAGTTGCCTTATTCTATGACATTGCACTCATGGTGTGTCTCTGCTTTCTTGTTTACTGTTCAGACACTGAAGATGTGGTGTAAAAATATGTGCTGCAGATTTTTCATCCTAAATTACTCATGAATACCTTCGTGTCACCTGTTAAACAGCTCTTGTAAATGATGCCTTTATGCCATCTGTAATACAGCTCTTGTAAATTGTTTAAATTATTTTTCTTTTTACAGATTCTCATTATTGAATGTACAGATTAGGTCCCTTTAATATGTCACTGAGTAATTTGATTTGGGCCCAAATATGGACAATGCTATAATTCATCCCATCAAAACTGTATATAGTTCTTTACTGCTTGTTTGCATGAGTGAAGTTTGGATTTCATTTGCTTTGTCATAAACCAACTCCTCTGTCATGGGCCTACTTTTTACAGTTTATTTTCCTGGTTTTATTACCATTTGTTCTGTACGAATGTTGAAACAGTACTTTGTCTTTTCCTAATAAATAATTTGAGATTGTTCATTGTTGGCCTGCATTTGTGGGTTTTATGTGAGGGATTTCTGGGTGTGTTCCTTTCCTTTGACATGGTAAATATTTGCAACATTTGATACTGGGGGTTGTTGCAGAATATCTTTAACTAAGGCAACGTGACTGCTGTGGTTTCATGCTCTTTTCTTCCTCTAATAAGCTGATAATTCACAGCTCTTGGATTCAGGTCCTGTTCTCAGAAACGCTGGCCGTGTTAAACAGCTCTGGTTTGCAGCGTTAATAAATGAAGTGTGCTCTGGAAGCACTGTAAGCTTTCCCCTTCCAAATTCACCTGCTGCTCCCTGCACATGCGTGGGGAACTCAGTGTCATGTTTTACTGAATAAAATACTTCATGTGCACAGGGCAGACCATTTCTGTATATAAACTAACTACTCCTCTCTTGGAATTGCCCTTTGCTTATGCTTTGAAATGCCAAATTTTGTCATCCTGAAGTTTTCCCAACTGGATCTTACTGGGCAGGAAGTTGAGAGGGAGGGAGCATCCTGGCAGTGCAGCTTGTGACAAGCTTGCTGTGTCAGAGATGGTCCTTCAGGGTTCTCTGCAAATATTTGAGCCATCCGAACCACAAAGCTTTGCTTTAAGCTGCCAGAAATGAAAAGTCCCTTCTGTGTTGTATCTCCAATGAGCTCTGCACCACAGCAATGTTTTTTAGGGGAAGTGAGCTGCCGAGGAACACAAATTCATCACAACTTCAGGGAGTTCTGATTTGTTCAGTATGCTTTTTTAATGCAGAAACACCTCGTGGAGGGAATTGCACTAGCCTTTTGAGGAAGCTGGTTTGCATTTCAGCTGGGGTCCTTAGCTGCTTCTGGTGCAGCCCATGTGCAAGCTGAGGGGACAGGATAAACGTCAAGCTTTGCTTACTTCTATTTTAGCTGGTGATGTGGTTTTTACTTTTTTTAAGAAGTCTGTATGAAACAAGTGACTTCCTGTTACTGTAAGACTATTCAAGCCAGCTGTATTTGAATTTTTGTTGGACTCAAGAAATGCAAACCTCTAATTTAATAATACTTGTAACTTCCCTATTTTTAGAAATGCACATTAAAAATTAAGTTTGCCCTTAAATCCTGGAATGGAACCCCCTATTCTAAAGGGCTGTCTGACTATTTCGGGGCACAGTGCAGAAGTGTCAGAAGTACCAGCCCTGTTGCAATGTTCCCAGGCTGGAGGGAGCAGGCAGTTTTCAACCAAAATCTGCAGATTTGTGAGTGCTTGTCAGCTTGGAGAGCCTCATGCAATCCCTGGCTGGTGCAGGTGCTCCTCACTGTCCTGGAGGGGGCTGTGTTAAGTGGATCAAAGGTTGAGCCTTTCACAACCCAGATGTGTCCAGATATGTAAATTACTGAGCTGCCTCTAATGAAATCTGTTCGTGCACTTTATATCCCAGGCTTTGGTCTGGTTTGTGGAGAGGTACTGATACCATTTGATAGCAGACAATAAAACCTCCCCGGGACAATTCCCCTTCGGGTGCACAAAGGTTCGCAGCAGTAATTGGAGGCAAAGGCATCGCTTTTCCCGTCCCTATTGGGGAGCTGCTGGCAGGGTGTGGGCACTGCTGAGCTGCTGCCTTGGACCCTTCCCCATCTGCCTCCTTCCCTGCTTTCCACGCCGCTGCTGTTCCTCCTTTGTCCGTCCTCTGGGTAAGCAGAGACTTCAGTGAGGGATTTACCCTTCACGAGAGGCACACTGCTGAGCTGCTGGTGTGCACCAACACCGGGGAGCAGAGCACAGAAGGATGAGCGGGGAAAGTACAACCCAGAGCTGCACTGAAGCCCACACACGCTTTGTAAGTTGATGCCAGGGGAATTGCAAGTGTGCAGCACCTGATAAACTGATCTCTTTTCGGCCATTTCTGGGGTATTTAATGGCAGCCGGTTTTTAAGAGATTCACCATCCTCTGGAAACCAGCGCTCTTTGCACCACTGCCTTTCCCAAGACCATTGTCCCGGAGTTGTTGGTGGGGGTGACCCACGGGCAGGGCCAGAGGTGCAGTTTTAGGCTGAGACAACATCAGAAAAGGTGAGGAATTCCGAGCCTGAGACACTTTGCTTATAGAAGGGATTAACCGATCCTTTCCAGCCTCTGTAGCCATCGTTTGCATGAGGTGTGTTGCTGACAGCTGGGGGCTGCTCCCTCCGCTTTTCCCAGTTAATCTGTTTACCTCTGAGTAAACACCTCAGCTGTTTCTGGTATTTTGGGGATGTTTATCAGCTCAAACTGAGACCTGCATGAGACAGGAAAATATTTTGGTCCTGAAGTTCTCATATCCGTCAAGGATTAGGGTTTGATTCTGCTACCACGGGAAAAGAGACAACATTGAGAAGGACAGACTGAGAAAAACCTTCAGACAAATAGATTTTCAGTCCTGCTACAGGGCAGATGTGTTCCAGCTCCCACCAGGGATGTGTTAGAGACGTTGTAAGCATCTTTCACACCAAATACTGCTGCTCTTTGCTCTGAAGGGTGAGAATGAGACCTCTGGGGATCTCATAAGAGGGGTGTGATTTCAAGTTCTCCATTTTCAGCTGCTTTTCTCCCTCACACTGGGACCTTGAAGAGGGGCTGAGATGCCAATGCAAACAGCTCTGCTGCCAGACCAAGAGAGGAGCTTTAGGCAAACATTGCAGTGTGCAGCAGACTCCCTGAGCTCACAGATATGGTTACAAAACACTCCACAGCATGTTCCAGCCTCGGACATTAATGTGGTATTTATTTTAGGCTGATTGGTGACAGTTCACTGGCTGTGGCTGCACTTCAGCTTCACGTCCATTTCCTCTGTAACAACTAGCAAACGCAAGATTAATCCTGACACGAAAATAATGGCTCCTTTGCCCCCCAGGCTCTATAGGCACTATAGGCTCTGCCTCAGAGCCATGATTTCCCCATAGGATCCATTTGGGTGGGTGGGAGTCCCCTCTTGCCTGTAGCCCAGGACAGTGGCACTGGGTGCTCCCCCATGTGGTTTTGTATCACCCAGATGTGGCACCTGGGGACGTGTTTTAGTGATGGGCTTGGCAGTGCTGGGTCAGTGGTGGGACTCCATAATCCAGAGGCACATGTATTTCTAATTTAGCTGCTTCTAGCACATCTGCCAGAAGAAATCTAACCATAGGGGTTAAACAGTGATCCATTGCAACCCAGGATGCTGTCTGTGAGATCTTCGTGTGGAATTACCCTTACTGTTACACTTTGGTACCCTTTTTCTAGTCTGTATCTCTTTACCATTATTAATTTTATGGGCTGACCATCAGAGGTGTTTAAACTTTGACAAAAACACATTTTTGAAAGCAAACTCTTACATGAAAACTGGGGGGTTGTTTAACCAGCCCAGTAAACATTACGACTCCTAATAATCCCCCCACCTCTCCTATAGCTTTCTTGCTTTTGCTTCCAGTTTTCATCACCTTTGCAGGTAGTGACCAACACTGGGTACTGCAAATGTGTGATTCTGAGTGAAACTGAATCCAGGCTGGGTCAGCTGCTGATCCTGCTTGTGGGGGTCCCTGCAGCGTTCCAGATCCCTTTGAGTCACCAGCTCCTCCACAAATGTCCCTGTAACTTTCAGGGAGAATTATTAAATATCTTGTGCAGAAAAAAATACTCGAAATTTCTTGATAAGCAGGAGTTTGATTGTGTTAATCCAAGCAATGTGTTTTCAAAAGGAGTAACAGCTCTAGCCCCAGCTCTAGAGCTCTGCCTGAAAACTGGCCTGTGCCTTGTCTGTACTTGCAGTGGTTGTTGTGGCTCTTCTGGAGCAAGGAAACCCCAGTTTGCCTTCATCACCACCTAAGAGACCACTCATTAGTTAATGCTTAATTCTGGTTTGTTAATGCTTAATTCTGCACCTCTGGTTTGTTCCAGGTGAGCTTTGCTGAAAGGCAGAAACCACTGAAGAACTGAACCTATCTCAGAACCATCCCAAGGTTATTTTCTAATATATTTGCTAAGTTTTATCCTGCCTAGACAGTACTCTGGGCTGGCTTCTTCTCTCTCTTCTGGGAGCATTCCAAGGACGCTGGGGGTTGGGGCATCCCTGGGGTGTGCCCAGTGCAGCTGAGGGCACAGGGGGGCTGCACCTTCCCCTGGCCCTGGGGAACCTTTTCCATCTCCACAGGGATGGTGCAGAGATATCCCTGCTCATTAATGATCCAGCAACACATTGGATTTCTTTTTGGGGCAGGCTGGGGCAGCCCTGTGAGCACGGGTGACCCGTGCTGCTGCTCGTGCTCCTGCTGGCAGCAAGCCCTGCACAACCTCAGTGGAAACAGCTCCAGAGCAAAGGTTGAGCCTTTGCTTCTGGAAGGTGGATCTGGCTCAGAGATTACCTTCAACACCACATCTGCTCGTGAGAGGCAAAGTTGGGTTTCACACTTTGTGGGCTCCTCTGCCTAGGACATGCTGTTTAACCTAAAATACACGTTACAATGCGATTTGGTGGCACACTAAGGCTTTTGGTCACTCCTCACAATATTTAATTAACACATCACTGGTCTCTAGTCACTGTAATTATTGGAACATATTGCTCCCAATCAGAATGTGTCAACAAAATAGTAATATAAACATCACACTTGGAGCCTCCTTCTCAGTTGCTGCAGCTCACACTGATGGCAAGTGTTGCTGGAGTAGAAAAAAATTCCAGCATTTTTAGAGAGATTTCCTAACAGCCCTTTCAACAGATACGAAACTAGACATGTTGAAATAACACTTGTCAGTTACGTTTGTTTGAAATATGATTCTCATTTAGAGTATCATTCATGATTTCATTCAAATGCCTGTGTTCCCTGAAGAAATACGAGACTGCTGTCCTATCCTCTCCAGCTCCCACGCCTACAACAACAGTATTTTATTCAGAGGGAGTATCTCTTTCAGACTCTAACAATGTGCTGCTTGGCTCTTCATCCTCTGTCTTCAGAGACATGATCCTCTTGAGCTGCCAATTTTTGGCCTGGTATATGCTTATAAATGTATTATTCTGAGACTCTGAACACTGAAGTGTGTTGGGGCTTTTTGCACAATATTTTCCTTTCAGAGGATTTCATGGGAAACTGAGCACATCTTCTTTTAAAAATAAAATCCCTCCTTCAGCTCTGGACTCTTCCCTGCTATTGGCTATTGATGATATTTGCGTAGATTACTGGAAAACATGCCTTCCTTCTTAAAATACTATTTTGCAATCCCTTTTTATTAAAAAGGTGCT
Organism: Donacobius atricapilla; assembly: GCA_013397315.1. NCBI lineage: Eukaryota > Metazoa > Chordata > Aves > Passeriformes > Mimidae > Donacobius > Donacobius atricapilla. The sequence goes on from WBMY01006641.1 coordinate 994,217, forward strand.
AGGGTTTTTTTGTCAGGTGGCTCCCTCATGCCTTCATGGGGCAGCCCTGCAGGGCACAGCCTCTCTCCAGTGTGTCACCAGCCATTCCTGAAGGACAGAACTGCTGCTGTGGGGTTGGTGAGCGCCACATCTGTCCCAGTTTATCCTCTCTGGCTGTCGCTGCTCCTGAAAGCCAGCAAAGCCTGAGTGCCTGCAGCACTGCATTCGGGGGCTTGGCAGGACACACATCCCAGTGCTCACCAGGGCTGCTGAACTCGGATCTGGCCCCACTGGAGCGCAGAGCCACCCTGAGCACCTTCAGGGTGCCTTCAGAGCCGGGCTGTGCCCCAGCCAGGCGTGGTGGGTAGGTGAGCCAGCCAGTCCTGCTGGCACTGAACACCCCTGGGTGCCCCCTGTGCCCATCCGGCTGCGCTTGTGTCACACACAAGGAATTGTTAGTGCCACGGTGCCACTAAAGCACTCGTGAGCCCGCCAGGATGTGTGTAAGCAGAGCAGAGGGAGATGTGCCGGGCTTTGGTAGGCCTGGGCACCTCCCCTCCCCACAAACCCTGTCCTCGGCAGGATGATGAAGTCAACCTGCTCAAACAAGTTTTCATTAATGACTGAGGCTTAACAGAATCTTCCTTAAGCATCTAAATGGTTCCCACAAACCCTGGTCCTTTTTAGTCGTCTGTTGCCACCTTCAGCCCCGTTGCTGTCATTGATGTGGCCCTGGGCTCCCTCAGCACCTCCCGGAGCTAATTCCTTTCCTTCTAGGGCTGCAGCTCCTGCTCGCAGCCGGGCTTCTCTTCTCACCAGGAGCTCCTCGAGGCAGAGCTGGAGGAAGTGCCTCCAGGTGGTGCTTACAGCCAAATGTTTGCACTAGCGCGTTCCCACCAGGCTGCCTCAACAGCAAAATATTGAGTTCAGTGCACTCTCACTGCTCGATGTTTTTATCGTTTAAGGCTTGAGACAACTTGTAAATGCTTAAAATAGCGTGAAAATCCCTGTGCTGGCACAGGCTCTCAGCCTTATTGGAAGGCTGTCTACTCTCCTGGTGTGGAAGTTTCATATGTTCCAGGGAACAATTACAGAAGAGCAAAATTTTAAATAACCAAGGCTATGTGGCAGTGATCATTTAAAAGGAAATCCATAGCTTAAGGGTGTCAGAATAACAAGCTGATTTAAAAATCAGAATTGATGAGAAACCAGGTATCCAGAAATGAGTACCTTGGCTGCAGATTGTTCCATTATAGGATCACCAGCAATTTCCATGATTTTAAAAGGTATTAAACTACACTCTTTTTTTTGTATAAACTTCAAATAGCTGCACTATTTCCAGGTTCTGCTTGTTCCTGGAATGTAATATGTAATGTAAACTTTCCTGAGTGAAGGAAGGAGGAAGTGGGGAGAAGGGTTACAGGAGCAGCTGAGTGTTTGCTCCTGGCAGCTCAGCTGCGGGAGCTCGTCCTGGGGCAGGGAGGTGGGAGCCATGGCAAGGTCTTCTCACATGGATGGGCTGAGCCCACCTCTCATTTTATCAGCCCTGCCTTGGGCCTGTTCAGGACTCCATTTTTCCAGTAGTCACTGCTCCAGGCTGTGTGTTCCTTAGGGCAAAGCTAAAGCAGGTCCCTGCTGGGAGCTTCCAAGCTGGGAGGGTTATGAGTGCACCCTCGGTACCTCAGTTCTCACTCCCTGGCCCCTGCAGGTCTCTCAGCCTCGCCAACAAGCAGCCTGTGTGTGCTCGGGAGGAAGGGGAACGTGGTCTGTGTGTGAGCAGCGCCCGTGTCTGCCCTGCCAGGGCTCCCTGTAAGGCACCACCGCTCCCACAGCCCCTCTGCTGCTGCTGCCACCCCTCTCTCTGGCACAGGAGGGGCCCTGTGCTGGCTGGAGGTTTGGGAAGCAAGGAATCCAAAACAGGCCACACGGAGCAGTCAGGTGGATGCAGTCCCCCAGCCCTGTCCCAGCACCCAGAGCCTGCCCAGAGGCTGGGAGGTGCCAGTCCCTGTGAGACCCCACGGGGCTGGTCCCTCACAAGGGACAGAGGACCCACCCAAGAAAATGACTGCCAGTGTCCCTGTCTGCAGTCACACGCTGCTGTTTGTCCTATAAATAATCTTAAAGTCTTGGTCGAAAACTCCTTTGGAGCAGGGAAGAAGTGACCTCTGTGTGGCATTTGTAACAGAGGAGCGTGGCTGGGGCAGAGAGGGACCTGGGCTGTAGGGCTGTTGCTGGTGTTTTGGACAGCAGGCAGCAGGTTTGCTCTGTGCTCTGAGAGTGGGCTTTAACTGGGGAAATCTGACCAAGTTAGAGCCTCCCTCTGCCAGGGAAACCTCTCCCTTGGCATGGCCTCTCCTGGGAAATGATGACTAGAGGGGGGGAAGTCTCTCATGTTGGTTTCTAGGAGCTGAAATGGCCAGAAAAGTCATAAATGCCTTTTCCTGAGGACTTCCAGCACGTTCTGATGCCCAGCCCTGCCATGGCAGAAACACAGGGCACCCCTGGGCTCGTTCAAACAGTGTGCCCTGAGTGCTGCCTGAGGCCTTTGGCCCACTGATAAGCTGCTTATCTTCCAACCATCCATTTTTTATTTTACACTGGATAAATCCTCCTCTGTAATGGCTGGCTAATAAAGTTGTTCTTTCGGGTAAAAGAATGACTCGAGTTCAACCTTAGCTGTTAAGGTTGTTCTTTATCTTTTTTTAACAGTATGCAGATGATCATACACTCCTTTAAATCTTCCTGAGAGAGAGTGGCAGCATCCAAACACATGGTTACCAGCTGCAGCCAGCAGTTAAACCATCACACCCACGGTCTCTTCAGGGGCAGATAAAATCCAGATGCCCAAACACTTGAGTTCTCCACAAGGGAAATGCTAAATTGTACATAAAAACAGCTGTATTGTGGTCTTTAATGCTATGGACACATTCAGATTACTTTTGCAGGAACACTAATGAGTAGTTGCTAGCTTTTTTTTTTTTTTTTTTTTTTTTTTAAGTATGTTGTTTTACCATTCTAGATAATTAAAAATGCCGACATTACTGAAACATATCTGCTGAGGGAGGATGTTTGGTTCATCTCAAAATGGCCTGATGTTTCAGGAAATGTTTTGGGCCTCACAGGAGTCCCAAGGCGGAGATGTGAGTGTGAGAAGCTTCTAGGAATGTGGAGCTCTTTGCTGCTTTTTTCTAGCACAGCTTTATTTTTAGCATGCCTCATGTTTAAGAGCCATGTCTGGGAAACAACAGGAGGTACTTTAACTCCTTTCTATGAACAGCCTGACTGTTCATTCCTGATTTTTTGGCTTTATGAAACAGATTTTCCTCTTTACAGCTGCGATAGCTCCATGAAATTGTAGGTGATGGCCACAGACTGTCTGGGCTCACCACGTTAAAAGTAAATGACGCAGGACAAATTTGTGCTCCAAGAGGCACCAGACCTGAAGCTCACCCTGTGCTTGCTGTCCCCACATGGGAGGTGCCAGCTGCCCACAGCAGATGTGTGTGGGACAGGCAGGAGCACGGGCCCAGTGCCCAGCCCTGCCCAGCTCAGGGGAGAGCACAGGCAGGAGAAAAGCTGCCATGGCAGGAGGCAGCTCAGCCATGGCCACAGGGCCTCTGATGGCTCCTTCCCGCCCTCTTCGAACTCACAGCCCCTTTTCTCAGCAGCACAAGGATAACTACACTTCCCTGGGATCAGGCTGGCAGCAGAGCTCTGCAGGAGGCACAAAATGCATTTCACCACTTCTAGAATCAAAATGCTCTGGGTTTTGTTAGCTTAACTACAGTGGGATGTGACACTAAAGGGACGAAGCATTTAGTGTCCCGAAATGAACAGAAATGAGCATAATATTGTTACTTTGCTGTCTCAGTCCCAGCTTCTCATGGTGCTTTTCCCTTCCCCTGAGCAGCACTCATGTCCAAAGGCTGCCATGGCCCTGCCAAGGAGCTCGGCTTTGCCCCTACAGGGTTCAGCTTGTCTTGGTGTCCCCCCTGTGGCCTGCTGGGCGCTGGGGTGGAAAACAGCCTCTTCCACATGTGTCTGCCTTTGGTGTTCAGGTGGCCATTTATGGAATTTTTTCAAACCTAAATGCCTTTGTCATGTCAAGTCTCATTCTTGTGAAAGTGTAATTCCCTGTGATGCATCCTGGATGCGGCCATGGATGTGTCACCCTGTGCAGGACAAGCTTCCTGCCCTGAGCATTTCCCAAGGGACAAGTCGAGGAGGAGTAGGGAATGGCTGCTTGCATGGCCTGGATACTCCTGCAGTGATAGCTGGGGCTTGCATGTGTCCAAACCCAAAGAACTTTTTGTAATGGAAGCTTATCCTTAATGCTTTCTCCTCATCTGGATACTAACTTCAGGCGTTACAGAAAAAAACAGTCCTGCCGGTCAGTTTGTTGTACCAAAAGCATTATGTGTGGCTGAGAGCTACCAGGTGTGCTCTGCAGGTCTCTGAGGAGAGGTCCTGGTCCCCCAGGACTCTGAGGAGGGGATGCTCAGTGCTGCAGCTCACAGCTCAGAGCAGCCACTGTGCCTGTCAGCCTTGGGTTTCCTTCCTCTGGGGGACATTAATTAAGTTGTCTTAATCAGGATGCAGGCTTGCAACATCAGTCCACAATATAAGGAATCAGTTTGAGGGACTCCCAAGGTGCTCTCAGACCTCTCCTTGATGCAGGATGTGCAGGAGCATCCACGGGGGACTGGTGATGTACCAGCTGAGGTAGTAGTGATTGTGTCAGTGACACGTGTGTGGCACTGACGTGTGGCAGTGATGCGTGTGCCAGTGACGTGTGTGTGTGGCAGTGACATGTGTGTGGCAGTGACACGTGTGTGCTGCAGCAGCTTGGGAAGTGTCCTGTGTGCTGACCTCACCTCAGGGAACACCACTGGAAGCCATTCATTCCTCTGAGATACTGACCCAAACCTGCTGCCAGCACTAGATGTGGTGGATGTGTGACAAGTAACACCCGCTGCCACCTGCAACCACTTGCAATTCTAGTCACCTCCCCATTGATTTCTTTCCTTTTCCAGGACTGATTTTGCCTAAGAGCTTCACCAGTGCTGAGCTAGGAATCAGGTATTTGTTTTTTGTCCATACACACTTCCACTGTGAAGATGTTTCATTCTCACATCCCAAATGGGGAGGAAACCTAAATTTAATGGTTGCGTGTGCTTGGAAGAACACACTTGTGTGGGCACTATTTCCAGGCATATAATTGGGCAGGTAAGTGGCAGAGGATTTTTTATATCCCTGTTGCTGCGCAGAGAGCAGACAGCACAGGAAAGAAGTGCCTCTGGAGTGGAGTTTCTCTTTGGAGAATGTTTAATCCAAGTCCTTTTCAAACAGAATGGGAAGTGCACAAAACAATCACTCAAGTAAATCCCCTAACACAGGAGAAACATCCTATTCTGCTTCTAGACCGAGCTGCTCCATTCAAAATGAATCAGAATAAAGCTCCCAAACCCAAGCAAACCCACCCCGTACCGAAGTGCTGTGTGCAGACAGCTGACGCAGGGGTTGGGAATGCAGAGGTGCAGAGCTCCCGGGATGTGCGTGGCCTCGCTCCTTATTTATCCTCCCTGTCGGAGGACCAGCTGTGTTTACAGGAGGTGGGAGCCAAGCCTCGCCTGGGCTGTGCTCCGTGCTGGGACCCTGCTGGGGGCTGCTGCCCTGGGCTCCTCTTCCTGCTCCTGCCAGAGCCATGGTCAGCAGTTACCTGCAGGCTTCTCCTGGACAGAAGCTGTTCCAGTTCAGCTTAAGAGCAGGAGCTGAGAGAATGGGTTTGCTTTGGTCCTGACCTGTGGCTCCTGTGCGAGGGTTGGGCTGTGGTGAGGATGAGGATGGCGGCGTGGGGGAGGCCCCACCTCAGAAGAAGCCTCAGCGACCACCCTGGGGGCTCCACCAGCTGGGCCTGGGACGGTTTCTGGAGAACAGCCAGGGAAAAACGCCTTGCAGGTCAGTCCAAGGGCAGCTGTAATCCCACACTGGGGTGATTCAAGCGTCGGGGCTACAGCTTTGATGAAGGAAGGAAAATACCTTTACTTTTTTGTCAGCCCTTTAATGCTGCTGCATTTTCTGTCACACCACAGAGCTGCCTTTGCCCAGGCTGCTTTCACTGGTGGGACCATGCAGGTATTTTGAGCTGATGATTTGTATGTAGAGCTGGAAATACTCAGATTTACACAGAATTAAATTTTCTACTTTTTGTTTAGCTGGAGTTTTGTAGACACTTTAAAACATGACAGTGTCAGTCAGCCACGCAGCGCCCAACAACCACAGTGCCCAAAAGTGACCCCAGTCACTTTTAAACCTTCATTTTTGGTGCTTACAGAAACTTGTGAACTTGAACCTGCATGATTTTTCAGGAAGCCTTTCTAGGGTGTCAGAAATAACCCTCCTCTGTGTCCAGCCACTTTCCCCAAGCCTTGCTCCCCCGGCTCTCCAGCTGTGCGTGAGCATGTGCAGAGGTGGGCAGAGCAGACCCTGGAGCTGTGTGGGGATGGTGATGGGCTGAGGTGTGGCAGGTGTGGGACTGTGCAGGGACCCCATGGTCAGCGGGGGGCACAGGGCCTGAGCTGTTCTTTCTCTCAGGTGCATGGTGCCAGCAGGGATCTGGCAGCATCCCTGCCAGGGCAAGAGTAATAACTGCTCCAGCCACTGAAAATGGCTTTCTAGATTCCTTTCCTTTCAAGCAGCCCAGTGGGCTGTGTACAGACCTTTCCTCCCGGGCTTGTGTTCGTCTCACAGAGACAGGAGGTTTTGTAGCAGCATTTTGATTCTGGCTAGATGGGTGTCCCTCTCCACATCCCTGAGAGAGAGCTCAAAATGAGTAAAGGTATTTCTTTTTTCCCTGAGCCCACATGCACTTCACTTGTTATAAGCAGACCTTTCAGAGGTGCCAAGGGGCTGGATTGTTATTGTAAACATCCCTGTTCCTCTGTCAAAGCGACAGCCAAGTTACCCTTTGGGCTGAGGCTGTCTGTCTGTTCACAACTAGGATGGAGCAAAGAGGCTGTCAGATTAACTGGGGACTTTCAGCGGGGGAACAGGAGGTTGGGAATTGCTTTTGTGTACAAGATCTATTATTTTTGTGCCTCCAAGGTCCTCAAACCACTTTGAAAATCCTAGATTTAATTTGAGTGTGCTGGTCATACCTCTGGGCTTTTGTGCTGGTCTGAAGAGCAGCACCAAACCCAGTCCGTGCTGGCATCTGTGGAGCCCATCCCACCAGCCCAGCCTTACAATCCACTGGAAGCAGTGGGGGGTTCACCACATGTTGGTACAGGATGTGTTGGTCAGGAGGAGTGTCAGGCATGGCCATGACTGAGGAGCTGAGTGACACAAGTTCTGCCAGGTGGATGGTCTCTTTCTTCTGCAAAACAGCAGCCAGGGCTCAAATTGCAGCTCTTCACTCCAGATGGTGTGAAGAAGGCTCAGCAACTTCAGGGAGCGGTTCGAGCGGGGCGGTGAGAAAGCAGCGTGGACATATTTTTGTGAGTTGAAGGGACAGAGCTGTGGGTGGTATTTGCCCCCCTGCACTGTGCAGGAGCTGTAATACAGCTGCTTCTCGGTTTGCCACAGATTCCGTGAGGTGACAGGACATCCAAATGCTGATGTGATTTGTGTGCACCAACCCCAGGTGATTTCCAGGAGTTGGCAAAGGTTGGCTACTTTTTTGACATCAACTGTTGCCATTGCTCCTGGACTGCTGTCCTCAGCTCAAACACCACAGCTCAGGAAAGGAATTGGCACAGTGGATAATGCTTCCACTGGAGACTGCATAATAGATCCAGCTGGTGGATCCCTGTGATTCCTCTGGCCCCGTGGTGTCCAACAATGATAGAGGGGAGCAGCAGGAGCCTGTAGTGCATCTGCACCGGGTTGCCACTTGGGTGGGTGCTGAAACTATCAGCACTTGAGGGAGCCCCAGGAGAAGGGCTTTAAAAATGTACCAAATTTTTATTAAAGGAAATTTATCAAATGCTTATTAAAGGAAAGGCAAGATGTTGATGTTTTCCTGGTGCACCTTCTGGTTCTCTTTCCACCTCTGAAGCCATCCTCCGCCCCGGCCAGCCCCCTCCACGCTGCTGCCCTGCTGCCTGCCTGGCTTGTGCTCCCTGGCTGCAAGCTGCGCACAACTGTACTGCTCTGTCTCTGTAAACAGGCTAAAAATACCGTGGTGCTGCTCCTCGGAGGGCCCGGGAGCTCCGAGAGACTGGGAAGGCAGCGGGGTCAGGCGGCCTCGGGGGAGCGGCGGTCACAGGGCAGCGCAGAGCCGGGGATGGTTCCCTTTGGAGAGCGAGCCTGGCTGCAGGAGGGACAGCACAGCACCGCTGTCCTGCTGCTCTGCCCTCACACTAGTGCTCATGGCCCGCGCGTGTGCCAGAGGCGGCTTGGAGCGCTCCAGGGCTCTGTGCTCCTTTTGGAAGAGGAATTTTTGTCTTTTCCACTCAGTTTCTGGCTAGGTATTGGCGTGCAGGGACCAGTGCTGGCTTCTCCAGGCCCTGCCACTCCGGTCAGCTGGGGTGACACCGTCTGCTGGGCCCCTTTGCTGGGGCGCCCCGTGTGAGGCTTGTGTCTCCATATCCTCTGGGAAAGGAAGTCAGAAAAGCCTATTCCTTCAGACATCCTATTTCAGAAGGCATCAGAAGCTAATTTCTCTTCTTACCACATCCATGTGCCTCATTAAGAGATGTGAGTGTTCTAACCACAGCCTGGTCAGAGTGACCAGGACCTGAGTCTCATTGTCCTTCCTCCAATGACACAGAAGCCAGTTCCAAGCAGAAACTTCATCAGTGGTAGCAAATTTCAGTTAAATCATATGTGTTCTGGGCACTGAGACCCGGAATATTTTGCTTCATTAGTGCTTAACCTCGTTAGCTGGTGTGAGGCTGTGTGGCACAGAGTGAATCAGCAAAGAGCAGCAGTGCCCTGCCAGGTATCCTCTATGTGCTGTGAGCGCTGGAAACACAGACCAGGGCTCAGCACTGGTCTCGTAGCAATGACAGCTGTGTCTCTGCTGTTGTACCCTATCTGCTTTCTCCACCTCTCCACTGAAATGAAAATGTAAGTGTCCCCTGTGTGAGCTGTGGCAGTGCGAGCCAGGCCTGGGCTCTGGGAGCTGCCTGGTGCTGGGCAGTTCAGTCCCAGACAAAGAGGGAATTCATCCAGAGCTGAATAAAGATATGTTTTGGGCAATAAACACCTTAAAGCCCAAACACACCACTAGCATCCTCTACCTGCCCACAGCCCGAGGGAACTCCAAGCCACACAGCCCTGGGGTGAGCTGGCATGAAGGTGGGTGCTGCCTTCCATGCACCCCTGCCCGGTGTGGCAGGGCCCGGCCACCTCACCCCAGGGACTGTTCACTGGGAGGGAAATTCAATCCACGGGCAGCTGCCTCCTCTCCAGACAGAATGAATTCCATAGAGACTTTGTTTTCAAGGAAATAACCTTTGCTGTGCAAAAGAGTTTCTGTCCAAAAGATTTCTGGTGCAAAAGCCCTGGATTGAACATGTTTTCCCACTGCCTGTGGCAGAGGGGGAGCAGGGTCAGGGTGGTGCAGCACTGTGGCACCCAGCAGTGTGCTTTGCACTGAGCTCACTCTGCTGGGCCGTGCTCCAGGTCCTCCAAGATTTCTCACTGATGTAACCGTAGTGCTTCGAGCACCTCTGTGCGCTCCATTCCTCTCCATCCTGCGGCAGATTCGAACGGTGCGTATCCTGTGTTGGTGCTGCCAGCACTCCTTGGCGGGAGCCGTGCCACGCACACCTTGGCACTGCCAATGCGGTGCCTGCGGCAGGCTGGGCTGCCGATGCTGATGGGAGAGGGCAGCCCGAGAGGCTGCGGAGGGAGTCCGAGGGGGAGAGAAAGGAAGCGGCGTGTCAGAGCCCCGCCGGGATGCGCAGAGCGGCTGCAAGGAGCTGTGACCGGGCTGCTCTTTCCCAGGGAGGATTCTCCACCCCGTCCTGGGTGGGATCTCAGCCGTCCCGCTTAAAGCCGAGCAGATGGGGTTGGAGTTCAGTTACCCCAGGCAGGACTTGCTCGCTTGCAGGGACACAGGAGTAACTTCTGCACAGGACAGTGACCCACTGCAGTTGCCTCTCCCCATGGAAGGTAGGAGGAGGTTTGTTTTCTTTCCTTGATTACTCTATTTCTTTAAGGTTTTAAACCAGTCATTAAACGATAAAGCAATTCCCAGAAAACAAGGCACGGACTTGGGAGGGAATGGCAAAGGTGTGGGTCTGGCTGTTCCCTCCTGGGATGTGCTGCTTCGATGTGGGCTCACTCAACAGCAAACAAAGTTTTTCCATGATATGTTTTGTCTAGCATTTAGAAGAAAAAAATTAGTTACTAGGAATTTTGAGATCTAACATGTCAACATCCCGCAGTGGGCATTCCGTGGTACAGCACAGCTGTCCCTGGAGAGAGCGGCGTGGCAGAAGGTCCCTGCCTGGCAAAGGGTTGTCCCCTCGAGGGGAGCAGCCACCCATCCTGCTGCCCACCCGACTGGCTCCAGCCCTGCTGCTCCCCAGGGATCACCAGGGCCCTCAGGGCTCCCACGGGAGCCTCATCCCTGCGGTGTGAGCACAGCCAGGCAGGGAATGACTTTCCCATAGGGACCAAGTTGGGAAAACAGCAGCAGCAGGGACACTCTCTGTGGGGACTGCATGTCAGGCCTCCAGCATCAGAGGAGGTCACCCTTGGCATTAATGCATTTTTCCTGAAAAGCAATAGCTAAAGTGATCTGTTTTCTGGGAGCAAGGAAGGCGAGAGGGGACCTTTGGGGCAGGTGCCTGGGCCTGCAGCAGTGTGTGGCTGTCACCCAGCACAAGCAGGGGCTGGAGAGGGACAGTGCTGCTGCTGCAGGCCTCCATGCTCGGCTGTGCTCCCACGTCCTTCCTGTGTCCCCCAGAGTGGTTTCTGTCTCAGATGGCGCAGCCCCTCAGTTCTTCTCTTGCCTCATTCCTGCTGTGCCCAGGTCCCTTTGTCAGGGCTGGAGCTCCCTGACAGCAGGAACTGGTGCCCCATGCTGGGGCACTCCTGGCATTTCTCTGGCCATCAGCTGGGCCAGCCCCAGCTCCTGCCTTTGCCAAAGGCTTGCTTTGTAATGCCAAAAAAATCCTACAGCAACTCCAGCAGCTCTGTAGGAGGGTATTAAGTGTTTGCGTGTCAGAAGGTGGCCTTTATTTTATTGCTTCATGTAAAACACTTTGTATTCTCTGGGCAGGAGGGGCAAGGGTTGCAGTGAATGTTTTCAGAAAGGGAATTAGTGCCATGTCCCTTCCCAGCGACACTCGCCTGTCAGACAGACCCTGGGGCTGCCCAGCCTCACCAGCAGCTCTGCTCTCACATGGATCTTGGAGAACTGTTTGCCAGGACCACAACTGGGAATAGTACTGCATTTCTTGTCCTTTGCCTCTCTATAAAATAAATCAAGCTGAGTTTTCAACCCTCTGTTTGCTGATGCTTTCTGGCCAAGTTTCGAGTCAGTTTATTTCTCATTGCTCTGTGTCACCCTGGCAATGTGCCCAGCACGAGAAATGGGGAGAAACACAACTAGTTTGCTGCATTTCAGGCCAGGGCTGAGCATCCATCTGTTGGTACACGCAGGACTCCCAGGCAGTAGTAGAGGTGTACTTTTTAAGGTAGAAAATTACTTGTGTTTCTGAAATGAATAAATTGTTGACATAAGCTAAGAGTCATGAGACAGGAATGGGTTGTGTTGCCAGGTATTCCCTGTAAGAGCATGATGCCCTGGAGTGCTGATGCAATGGCCACTGGGGGAAGTGACCCGAGGGGTGCTGGCTGGAGGTCAGGAAGGGCCGAGCCACAGGGTAGAACCTTCCTTTAGCAGTGCCTGCTGTGCCACGGGGCTGCTGGGCAGGGAGAAGCCACCATCCATCCTCCTGCCCTCTGGGGGCTCATTCCCTGCTGGCAGCTGCTGGCAGAGCCGGTAGGAGCACCGGGCACGAAGGTGGGCAGCGGGGCCAGCCAGGTCCCTGCAGCACCACGGGGGCAGTGCAGTGGTGGGGGAGCTGCTGGGGGCTGCTGGTCAGCACTTCTGGCTGGCAGCACGGGTCCCCTCAGTGCCCAGCACTCACCCTGTGAGCAGAGAGCTATGAAGAAATGGGGATGTGTTTCTGGGAGTGTTTTTGTGTGGATTGCTGTTCTTTTTGGTATAAATTTGCTGTTTCAGCTTCTGAAGTTCACCATTTCCAGGGCTTACACTTCCAGGGTTAATGTTGTCTGACATGTGCCAAAAATCTGGCTATCCAAAAAATCTGACACCTGCCAAAAACAGGTCCTGCAAGCCTTGTGCAGCAGGGGGCTGAGCACACACACTGCCTGCTGTTCCCATCCCTCCTCCACCTCATCCTGCTTCCCTCAGTGCTCCTGGGAAAAGGCAGGACCTGGAGCTGTTGGAAGGAATGCTCGTGTGGGAAGGGAGCTTGGCTTCTCTGGTGAATAAGTCATATAGAATGTGTTTTGTGCATTAAATAAAGCTTTATGAAAGGCAGACACAAAGGAGAGGCCCTGCTATGGCTGGGAGGTTTTACTGTGGTGCCTGATGTCCTCTGGCACTGCACCCTGGGCACCACTCGTAGCTCTCAGCCTGCTGCAGGCACCTGAAGCCCCTGAAGCAGGATTGGTGCTGCCCACCCTGGTTTCAGCTTCCCAGAGCTCTGACACTGCAAACTTTACTGTTGTTTCCATGTTCCTCCAGGAGCAGGGAGTTGGTGGAGGGCAGGTCTGTGGTGGCTGCACAGAGGGAGCTGGTGTGAAGAGGCTGGTGCTCATGTGCTGCACAGCAGCTTCCCACCTTCCTGCCCAGTTCTGAACTCTCACACAGGAATGAGGATCTTCTTGAAATGTGACCTTTTTTTTTCAGTTTTACTCCCCATATTTGGTATTCGTTTGTCCCTTCTTTCACAAGGCAGCCCAGTAATCAGATGACATCCCTGACTCATGCTGCCCAGACATGCATGATGGAGCCTTTCTACTTGTTAGAAAAAGCCTATGGATTTAATTTCTGTATCATTATTTTCAGCTAATATGGAATATGTGATGGTGGCACATGAAATCAAACAGAGTTTGACAAAAAGGGTGAAATATTAAATAAACCTTGCCAAAGGATGGGGAGGAGGTGGAGGTGAATGTGCAGGATGGGTACAGGGTGCCCTGTCTGCTGCTCCAGCTCTCTGATCTGACCAGCAAGGCCGCCTGAGCTGGTCAACCACCAGCAATGGTCACTGCTGGGGGACACTGGTTGAAAGCCACGTCACCTATGGCCCAAGCTGCATACTAGATATGGTCCCTGTCACCTGCACGCCTCAGCCTGAGCAACAAGCTGCCATACATACTCTCACAGCCACTCACACATACGTGCAACACTCACTGTTACACGTAAATACAGGTTGAGGTGTACAGAGGCACCTCAGGAGTGTGTAACAAAGCAACCCTGTCTGGGCTGGCTGTCCAGGAGCTGTGGGAAAGCCCTGCCAGACACAGCTTTCCCTGGGCTCTGGGGTAACTTGCCACTAGATGTCACAGTGTGCTTGGGTTTGTGGGCATGAGGAGTGCCACTCGTGCTGAGGACCCCCAACCAACCCACTCTGGGCAGGGCAAAACTGCTCCCTAAAGTCCCTTTGCTGGACCAAAGCACACAAGTAGCATCTTTCTGTCTGTTCTTGTCCTCTTAGAGCACTTTGGAAATATTTCTAGCTTTCATGTGGCGCTCAGCGAAGTCTGAGAGACCAACAGGTGACTGGAGAGGTTCACATGGTGCCAGCCCACGGGGGTGACCGAGTGGGACCCCTGCCCTGGCAGGTATCCAGTGGCCCTGCTCCCGCTGCAGCAAATGTCAAACTCTGATTAATGTCAGGTGCTGCAGCAGGAGCTCACTCTCTGTGTCCCAAAGCTCTTGCCCTAAGGGGGGACAAGTTTTGCCACTCCACCAGCACAAGGCAAAGGAGGCCGGCACTCGTGCAGCTGCTGGGGGCTGACCTCTGCCTAAACCATCCCACTGGATATTTATAGGCACACAGGAAACCATGCCGGACCCTGCACTTCCTCTCCCATCCAAGCTGAATCTTTAATCAGCTCAGTAGCACAGGGAGCATTAATTGCGTGTGTTTTTCCATTGAGCATTGTGCTGAGCGGGGGTAGAATATGTACGTGCTCAGCTTTGGGCAGGCTGGTGATGGGACAGGCAAATCATCTTCTGAACTTGTTACAGCTCTGTAAAAAACTTGGTATATTATTAAAAGACTAGGAGTATAAGAGTCTGAAGCATTCGCTGAGTAACTAAAGCAATGACAGCATGTAAAGCCTCCTGTTTGAAGTGGTGTATGTACAGACACAGGCTGGCCAGGCCACCCCGCCCACTGCACCCAGGCAGCTCTTGAGTGAAGTGTAGCTGTTGAATTAATGATGGCATCACTCTGTGCCCTTCATTTGCCACCAAAATCAAGCATAGCTCTCCCAGTCCAAGACTAAACAAACTACACAGCCAGGGATGTGCGGTGGGATGCTTTTCTTGTGTTCTCCCTGATCTTGAGACCAGGCCCTGCCCAGCCTGAGCAGGGATATTGTGCTCTGGATGCTGGTCCAGCCTGGAGTGCAGCTCCCCTGCTGCTCCTTGTGTCCAGGGCTGTGGGGTGGACACAGACGTGCAGTGAGTGAGGAGAAGCAGGGCTGTGCTCCGTGTGTGCAGAGGGGAGCCCTGCCTGCACCCCTGAACCCAGAGAAATGTAAACAGCAGCTAGTGACCCGGCTGTCAGCCACCGTGCTGCCCAGGCACCCAGCAGTGTGTGCTCCCTGCCACAGACAAGATGGATGGGCCAGCCCTGCAAGCCCCTCGCTGCTATTAATTTTCACCACATAAATCTTCCTGACCAATAGCACATTATTGCTTTCCTTTGTCTGGGATTGCCTTTCCCCCCTTCCTGGCACCGGTCCAGAATATCTACAGGTCTTACTTAGCCACAGTTAGTGACTGAGCCTTAATATCAGGAGTCTCCTGAAATACTCCATGTGCTGCTCTTTCCTTAGAGAATGAGAGCTGAGCAGCTGTCATCCCCGTGCCCCTGCAGCAGCCAACACAGCAGAAGGGCCTTGAGCAGAGCTGGGAGAAGAAGGATTTGCTCTGCTGGGGGGCTGGAGCCCACTTCCAGCTCCAGGGAAGTGGTGTGGCCTCACAGCATTCCATAAAAGCATGGCCACAGCCTGGCTCCTGATCCAAGCAGCCACTGCCAGGTGAGGCCGCCTGCCCAAGCTCCAAAGACACCCCAGAGTGCTCCTTCCTGTGGGACAGGAGGGTGGCATTACAGATTCACTGCTGTAGAATAGAGCTGGGACTTGGAACAGCAACTCTTTGAGAAAAACCCCCAACGTTAAAAAAATTAACATAAATCTAATTTTCTGCAGTTATCACCAAACTCAGATTCATTCTGCAGCATGACCAAACTGCTGCAAGGCCCCACACTGGTATGTTAAATATGTCCCACTGCATGTACTGAATGTGATTTCCAGACACTGAGGGCTTCTGGAGGAGAGTGCAGATAAGGGCGTGCTGGGAGGCAGCTGCCCAAGAGCTCTGCAGGGGCAATCTGTGGGCACAGACACATGCAGGGCCCCGAGCTTCCTTTCACTTGTTGGGTTTTTTCACTCTTTTTCTGTCCTGTCACCCTCAGGTGTGTCAGCTTTTGATTTGCACCAGCCAAAGAGGTGGATCTGGAGCCTGGCCATTAAAGCTCTGCAAGGAGAGCCCAGGGCAGCGTGGATGTTAGCCCAGCTCTGGGGACGTGGGGCTCTGTAGCAGTGGGGCTACAGGGTAGTTCCCTCAATGTCCCACAGCCAGAGGGTTTGACAGAGGCTTTGGCACCGCTTCTCTCCTTCCCTGGGAGAAGGAAAATGAAGTGCATTAATCTTCTCCACATCCTGAAGGCAGAAGCAACTTTTTCCCATTTATCCCACTTCCCTGTTGGCTGGGAATGCAGCACAGACTCCTGCTGCATTCCCCGTGGTTGAGTGCAGTGCCCCAGAGCTGGGATGTGCCAGTGCCAGGGAACTCAGCAGTGCCAGCAGTAAGGAAATTACCTCCTCACTGCTTCTGGGCTCTGCTTCCGAGCTGCCCAACTCAGCATCAGTCGTGTGCAGGGAGTTCGTCTGTCTAAACCCCTGGTGTGTGATGTCTGTTGGGGCAGCACAGCCCTCCCAAGGGGAGGAGCTGGAGCCTGGCAGTGGGCAGTGCTCTCAGGCCCCCATCCCAGCACCCCAAAAGTGTCTGTGAGCCCTGCAGTGGGGCTGGGCTGGGCTGGATTCACCTCTGCATCCAGCATCCCAGTGGCAAGGCAATGCAAGCACAGACCTCAGTCCTGGGGGGCAGAGCTTGTCTAGCTCACGGAAAGAGAAATTCCTCCCCGTGGTCT
The DNA here is from genome assembly GCA_013397315.1 of Donacobius atricapilla. Lineage (NCBI taxonomy): Eukaryota > Metazoa > Chordata > Aves > Passeriformes > Mimidae > Donacobius > Donacobius atricapilla. Next base: position 1,010,632 of record WBMY01006641.1, read on the forward strand.
TTGCTGGAAGCAGCTGAAGGCAGGGATTGGGATGGCTCTGCCCCAGGGGCTGCACTTTCCCAGCTGAGGTGCAGTGATGGTGGGATGTCCCACACCCTGCAGGTCTCCAAGCGGGAAAACCCCTCCAGGTCCCCTGTTCCCAAGGAAAGCGCACAGGAGAGGAGCTGCCCAGTATCTGCCTGAGGTAAGCATCTGGCTCAACATCAAACCCTTGAGTCAATGGGCATTTTTCCCTTTCGGGGGATGCCCAGCTGAGCAGAACCTGGGATCCATCTGACAGCCAGGCAGGGCAGTGAGCTGGCCTTGGGGGCCTGCAGGGTGTGAATAGGAAGGACTTTGCCTGGGATCCCAAGGCTGCTGAGCCTTTCAAGGCAACCCGTGAGTGCACACCAGCAGAGCCCACGTGCATCCCAAGGTGTGGCATCCACCCGCAGCTTGTCCTGGAGTCACTGCAGCAGCTGGCACAGGAGTGATCTGCTGCTGCCAGGAGCAGGGAGCACACGATGTTCAGGGAGGAGAGGTCACGTCTCTTCCTGTTTAGATGTTTTCAGAAACATGCTTAAGCTTTTTAGTGGAAAAATGACAGAGGGAACCATCCAAATTAGGAAACAGGAAATACTGCACTAGCATAGATATAATTTTGACAACTGAAATGAGAGGCAAGTGGTTGCCAGGTGGGGCTGGTAAAGATGCTGCCGGGCCAGCAGCTCGTGGGGAAGCTCAGCAGCCAAGGGGAAGGTTCTCACTGGGACATACTTACCCAGCAGTGTTGTGCCAGGTGCCAGAGCCAGGTCCCTGGGTGTCTCTCACCTGGTAAGCACGCAACACAGTGCCAACAGTCAGCAAGATGTGTCCTTCAAGTGGAGGACTCCTCATGTTTCCAGCAGGGGATATACTGAAAACTAAGGCACTGAAATCAGAATTTTTATCGAGTATAAATAGCAGCAGGCTTCCCCGTGCCAGGTTACCTGTGTGATATTCGCTGCTCACATCTAATGTCAGCCCTGCTCTTGACTCTCTCTCCCCTTCAGCAAATCACTGAAGCTCCCCAAGCCCCTTTCTAGCCATATGTTAAGCTGATGTAATGCTGCTTTGAATCTGTGCAATTACTCAATTACTCCTGCATCTGATGGCAAGTAATATGCCCTCAGGGCTTTGCTTCAGTTTTGCCCATTGATTTGCTGGGTGACCTTGAGCACCACATCAAATATACTCTCAATATTCAAAGGAATTTTGCTCATTTATGCCCATGATCATGCTATCTGAACTCCTACTCTGCTCCCAACTTTCCAAGCAGTGTCTGCTTGTTATTTATTACTAAATTTAAGGATAGAAGCTAACCTAAATACAAAAGAGATATGGGGCCTATGTTCCATTCAAATTTACCTCAAGCAAGTTTCAATGGAGCTTGAAGAGCCTAAGAAACGTAGATACTTCTGAAAATGTCACCCTAGCTGTACCTGCAGGCTCTGACATTCCACAGACACCTGAATTACTCAGGCGAGCTCCCCTTGCTGATCCAACCTGATGGCTGCAGAGCTGGCAGAGCATTAAATATGCACATATTTAATGTCTGCTGTGCTGGAGGGGGAGGACGCCTCAAAGTGAGAACTGCTGTGCATTCAAATGTGTTCTTCAAAGCTGAGACTGGTCTTCTCAGCCTCGAGCTGAGCAGTAACAGCTACCCTGGCTGCTGGGGCACAGTTTGGAGGGGCAGTGGGGTGCTGTTTTCCTCCTTGTTCTCTGCACGGGAGGGGTGGGCTATGGGACCAAGGAATGGTGGCTGTTTGCAGAGAGCTCTGCTGGAAGAATCAGCAGCCAAAGGAGAAGTGTGGGCAGAGCTGATCCTGTCGCTGGGGTTGACCCCTGACTCTGATGGTACAAGGTTTTGAGAGTTTTCTCTTGTGCACGTTTGTATAAGGAACAGCTGTGGTTTTCCCTTTACCTGTGCTGGAAGATGGCTGTGAAACAGCATGCTCAAGAAGCAAAGCTGCTTTCTGAATATTCTAACAACTTTTGCCTCCGTTTTCTGTGAATGTTGATTAAGGGTAAATGAGGCTTGGAAAAACAGCCAGTATGGATTTTACCCTGGGACGATTCTGGGAATAAGCACACAAAAATAACCCTTTCCTAAAAATGTTCTTTGCAGCCCCACCCTTCAGGAATGATCCTCCCTGCAATGACCCCAGCCTGGACAGCACTGGCAGACCAGGGCTGAACTTCAGCTGTAGTTCACACTCAGCAGTTAATTTTTACAGTGTAAACAGCACCGTGGACCCAGAGGTGATTTGTTGAGGAACCACATACCAGAATGAGTGAGGACTGCAGAGTCTGGCTGCCTGTCACCCCAGCCCAGTGAAAGCCATGGGCTGGGGACAGGACACTGGGGTGACAGGAGCAGCAGGATTTGCTCCCCACCTGCTGTTCCTCTCTGCACCTGCAGTGCAAAGAAGTTAAACTGCAACACGAGGTGCAGGGGATGTCAGCCCCCCTGAACACAGGAGCTCTGCTGTGCAAGTCAGTTCTTGGAATCTGTAAAGCGCTTCATCCTCCTTGCCTTGTGAAATGACACTGAAATAGTGTGATGTGTAATTTCTACAAATGCTCCAGCTTCTACACATGAGCCTTAAACCACTGAAACAATCAGCCCACAGTAGTGAAGATGAGGGCAGAGATAGACTTGAATGCTTTTAACAAGTAAAGCTATAGACCTCAGCTCTGCTCTGATTATTTTCTTTGAATTTGCTTCCTTTCCACTGCTTTTTTTATACGGAGACATAAATAATCTTAAATTCCAGATCACCCATGGGTCCAAAATTTAGCTGTAACAGGGACTTCTGCCAACTTTTACAACAGGATTTTGCTAACATGAAAGAAAATAACTCATACATAATAAACACTCCTCCTGACCCACGTTATCCTTTTGCATTTAAGGTCAACCATCTCTGAAAGGAGGAAAAAAAAAGATAAAGGAGATGCAGAGAGTCAGCTGCAACAACAAACTAAACCCTCGCATGAAGGTCCTCCTATCAGGGCTGTTCACAGCTGCCACTACATTTTTTCCTTGTCCTGAATAATGTAAATACTGTGCTGGGGAGTGCTTTCCTTTACACTGGTGTAAATCTGGGCTGGAGCTCCAACCCTGACCTGGCCATGCACACACTTTATCCCTGGCAGCCCTGCCCCCGGGTAAGGGACCTGCTTCCTCAGACAGCTCGCCTTCCTTTGATGCTCGCTGCTGTGTTGAATAAAGGGCTAAATTCCTCTTGTTTCTTGAAATAAACTTGCAAACCCCTTGCCCTTCCTGAGCTGGAAGAATATGTTTACAGATTGTTTAATTCCATTTGTCTTCCTGAGCTTGTGAGAGGGACAGCAATGCGGTTAAGGGAAGGGGAGCTGTGCTGTGTGACCAGCCTCTTCTGATATCAGAGACAAGACACTGATGAATCCCATTCACTTTGAGGGGTACAACCATTCCCATTACTTTTTGGAGGAGGAAAGAAAGGAATTATTTACTGGAATGCACTGTAATTTTGCTTTATACAAAGTTCATGAGACAGCAGCGTAATCTTTTGTGTTTTGTTATCTATTCTCACGACATCTTCCAGGACACCAGTGCTCGTGGACTTCTAGAAAAATATCAGGAGGTAATTCTGCAGCAGCAGCTCTTTTCTAGTGGTACCATCTGAGCACATCTCCTTTACACTTTCATTGCTGCCTGAAGTCAGGGGAGCTAGGAGAAAAAAGGTTATCAGAGGACAAGAGTCAAAGCACAAGGAGGGGAGGTTACTGACATACCTAAATTAAAGTGTTGAGCTTTATTTAAAGGCTGTGGAAGCTGGGAAGAAAGCTGTTTAAGACAGAAACCATCTTTTCTCCGAGGCCTGGGAGGCACTGGGAGGCCTCATGGGTGTCATCACCAGGTACTTGTAATAATGTCACTATTTCCAGAAGTCTTGGCACGAGCAGCATGGCAGGAGAGGAATTGTGATGGGTAGCTGACTGAGGATAATGGATAGTAGGATGAAATGGAGAGGAAAAACTTAATTGGAATTAACTAGCTGAGAAAAGCCTCTTGATCTGTCAGACAGTGAAATTGCCTCCCAGGAGCAATGGTATAGTCTCAACCACGTGGGCATTTAAAGCCAGTCTAATGTCTATGATTCCCTGAGTTAACTGGAGTATCTCAATAATTGGAACTGACACAAAGATTTATCTTCTTTGATTGACTGGCTTTCATAGAGGCTCATCTCTTTGTGGTGCTGCACAGAGCTTTCAGGGCAGCTGTTTGCACTTAAACTGCCAGGAGCTGACAGTGTGTATCCATTTCAGCTCTTCAAATGTGTTCTTTGAAAAAACACTTAAATCGCTGCAATAGACAGTACTAATCAGTCTGCAGGAAAATGGAGCATCCTCACCTGGGGCTCAGAGCTATCCATCTCCCTGCGCCAGTGCTCGGCCATCCTGCAGCAGCAGAGCCATTTGGGTGCATTACTGCCAAGCACCCAATCAGCCTGAAAAATTGGGCTGATTTGGCTGAGGCAATAAAAAGGGGAAGGTGTTTTGCCAAATGTATAAAAACAAATGGTTGGTATTTCAGCGGTTTCAGCAGAGTAGGATTAATCACACTAAGATGATGGAAATTATCTCCCACGCTCATTTTTCCTGATTTCAGTAGAGGCAATGTGCGGCTGGCCTGAAGGGTGAGGTCTTGTGAGGGCTTTTGTATTTGGATTTGCCCATTCATTCACCTGCTGTATGACCTTGTGCCTATCTCCTCTCTCACTTTGCCCTCTGTAGGTTTACAGCTACAGAAAAGGGCACATCCGACCTCTGGCCTTGGCTGGGAGCTGGGTTCCTACTTTGTGTGTAGTGGCAGCACGTTGGAAAGGGTGTTTGGAATCCTTTCACTCCTCGGCCACTGACAGACATAGGGGTAGCGTCTTCTCTGCCAAAGAGATTTAGATCTTACTGAGATAGCCTTGTAGTATGCAAAATATCGGGTCAAGATGCTTTAGAGAAAGTGAGAAATTGCTTTTCTGCAGGCCACAACTTACAGGTGTTTGCAAGTGCTGGCATCCTAATATTGCTTTTTTTCTTCATCCTTCTAAAGCCTTTTACACTGGGAATGCATACCTCACTTGTAACCTTGCCTTCTCCCATTCAGCAGAGCTCTTCGGAGGAATACCTTCTCCTGTATTTTGGTCCTTTCTGGAGTGTGCAGGTAGAACCTGGGGCACCAAAATACCTCTTTTGCTCTGGAGAAGTACAGCACACTGGAAATCAGAATTTATGGAAACGTTAACTCCCAAGCTGATTAGTGTGTGGGTTTACAAACTTGGGATAACCACATCAGGCTGGACACAAGAGAGGAGCAAGCTGCTGCTGCTAGAGGTGAAATCCCCTTGGCCTGTTCGCTGGTGGCAGCACCAGAACCAGCTGCAGGTCCCAGCTTGTGGCTGCCGCTTCATGGCTGTGAGGCTGCAGAGCTCTGACTCACAGCCGAGTCCCCAGCTCAGAGCCGCAGCCTGTCCCAGCGCAGCAGCCTGCAGGCATGCATTTCTGCGGAGTTACACAAGCCCAGGCTGCGGGCAGAGCAGCCTGAGCGCCACCGCGGGCTCTCCTGCAGGTTTCTGTGCAGCTCCAGCACAAAGACACAGCTTCACTCTGCCTCCAGTGTCTGCCCCACCTGGAAAAATGGAGCTCTGTGCCCTGAGATGTCTGCAGTGCTTCACACTGACTGAAGCCCTGCTCTGCCATTAAACCTTCCATGTCACTAAACCTTTCAGGTTCTCAGTGCTCAGCTGGCTCCTCCACTGGCCACAGCCACCACTTGCCTAAAGGGCAATTAATGTAAATTAAATATGCTCATGTCTTCCCTTGGAATGCTGTCAGGTATATGAGGATAATATTCTGATTTACTTTTTTAAGGGTAATTGGTTATAAAGGGGTTTTCATTCCATTGCAACATTGGTTATCAAACTACTCTTTCTTCTGCTATTAAAAGTTTAGATTAAATATATCTATACAATATAGGGAGAAAGGAAACTGAAAATTTAAAGCAAAAATTAAGGAGGCAGTTGATAGTAAATGGCTATTTAAAGATTGTGGGAGGAAAAAAAGAGAAAAGGAAAAAGTAAAAGTACACTTAAAGAAGCGGGCTTTGGGTAACATGTAAAGCTAAAACTGATTGGTTCCACTTATTACACTCTTCTATTAAGCTTCTTCATTCACTCTGTTTGTTTTTAAGTGCCCTCAGGAGATCATCTGTTCTGCTGAGCTGGACTGTGTCTGCATGTAGGCTCTGGGGTTATCAAATCCAACCCTTTTCTCAGAGAGCAAACCCCTTCCAGCCCAGAAGGGCCCCGCTGAAGCAGCTGGGGCTGGGCAGGGTGTGACACAGAGCCCTTGAGCTGACCCACGTGGACCAAATCCAGCCCTGGTGGCCACCAAAGTGTCCTGGGGAATGCCCTGCTGTTCAAACACGCCATGGCGGGAGCAATGAGCATCCTCTCTCTTTGCTGACCTCCGTGCTTCTGCCCCACCATTCCCAGGCTGGTTTCCCACACCTGCTCTCCTTCAAAAAGTCCTTGAAGAGCACTGGCCTAAAACTGCCAGCTTGTCTTACAAGCCACGAATCCTGCTGCTTTCTCATGTTGTGCAAGAGTGCAAACAAATATTAGTTGTAAGATGATTCAGTCTTCATGAAACCCAGCTAGACCGTTTGGCTTTTAATAGCATCAGCCCCGAATTACATGTCTGGACTAGACACAGTGCAGAGATTAATTTCCTTTAATTTGTTCCAGAGTAACTCACAATTTAATTTAACTGAGCAATTCCTTGTTCTCTTATTCTGGAATGATGGATTGTGAAATGTGCTCCTTTAAATTAATCCAGACACTTGATTTTTGTCAGCAGAGTAATCTCTCAGCAGTATGCTAAGTATGCTTTTAAAAGGTATGGTGAATATGAATGATATGCACTTGGTTGATGATTTAAGTGTTTACACTTTCCAAACCTTGCAGGAAAAACAAATACAGCTTAGCTGCATTTTGTTTTATAACCTTTCAGAAGTGATCGTTCAAATAACATCAAAAGGGCTTAAATGGATTTCTAAATTTGATGGTACATGTGAGGGCAACTCCCTTCTCATCAGAGAACCATGATTTTGAAATGGGGCTGAGCAAAGCTTAGAATATTTCTGATTGCAGGGCTTCCATAGATCATCCAGGAAGATTTCTATTGGAGCCATTAATGGTAAAATATTTCATGTGGGTGCTGTCACTGCTTATGCAGGCTTGGTGTTGCAACAGAGCAGTGTCCTTTCCTTTTTTTTTTCTTTCCCTTTTGCTGTTTTTACTTCTTAAAGATGAAGTGGAGCATTTGTGGAGAGGAGCAAAGAGGCCACATACAAATATTTGTTTTTCTATACTGCCTCCTTTAGAAGAATTGCAAAAAGTTATAGTGAAGTTGAGTAAGTGATGTTGATGTAAACCAACCCATCAGGCCCTGTCAGCCCCGGCACTCCCTCACTCTCTATTATCAGAGGTAAGGACTATCTGAATGCCACAGTAGAAACTGCACAGCATTCCTGTGTCCAGCTGGAACCAGACAACAATAGTTATTCTTAAATGTGGGGAGACAAGGCAAAGCCTCCTGTCACAGAAATATGTGGCAGTGCTTTGCAGGCAAAGGTAAAGGTCCCTAAACTTAGCAACACATGAACTGCAGCACACACCTATCCATTCATTTTCAGAGGGCTTGCACCTACAGGAAGGGGCACATCCAACCTCTGGCCTTGGCTGAGATCTGGGTTCCTACTTTGTAAGTAGTGGCAGCACGTTGAAAAGGGTGTTTGGAATCCTTTCACTTCTCTGCCACTGACAGACATAGGGATGGTGTCTTCTCTGCCAAAGAGATTTAGGTCTTATTAGGATGGCCATATAGTATGCAAAATATTAGGTCAAGATGTTTTGCAGAAAATGAGAAATTGCTTTTCTGCAGGGTGCAACTTACAGGTGTTTGCAAGTGCTGGCATCCTAATATTGACAGGAAAATGTGCTTTTTTTTTGGTCCTTCTAAAGCCTTTTACATGGGGAATGCAGACTTGACACGTCACCCTGCCCATGTAGCTAATATGTACCTTGTTCCTTCCAAACCTAACTCTGCTCCAGCCTATGACATTCCCCACAGGTAATGTTGTGGGTACTTGGTGAGCAAAGGAAATGCGGGTGTGTTTGCTACTAGTCTGACTTAGTCACCACTGCTTAAAGAAGAAGGTGAAGGTTTGCAATATGCTTCATACTCCTTGCCAGCTCTCTTTCAAGACAATGCTGTGGTGGCCAGTCAGCTCCATGTCCTCTAATAACCTGTACAGCCAAGCCATCCAAGAAAAAATGGTTTGGCTCAATAAAGGGGTTGTGTTATGCCTGGACACATGTAAGAGTGGATGCAGCCTCCCATCACAGGTAGACTGGCACCAAGCTTCGCTCCAGTCTCAGGCAAGGACTGGGTACTGCTGAAATCTGAAGTGAGCTAAAGCCCATCAACATCTTTTGATGTGAGGTGCTTTTATGAACAGGTTTTACTGGTTTGGGTGCTTCAGTGTCAGTATTTCTATTTTGAACATCTTAGCAACAATCTGCTTCAAATTCAGGATGTGTGAAATACTCTTCTGTTGCGTTCTGAAAGTCTGTTATATCCAAGTGGTAAAATAACCGACGCAAAGGCTTTCAGGTCTTAAAACCAAGCTTTACTGGCCTTGCTCCTTTTTCAAAGCAGAAATTGATTATTAAATTGGTTTGCAGTGTTGCCCGGATAGTGGATGCCTTTTCACCCATCACTTGATAGTGGAGACCTTGTGGAGATGTTATGGAAGATACAGCCATATATCCTAAATTTGCATTAAATTAGAACTAAAATCCAACTGGCTTTTTTCTTCACACTGCTGTGTGACAGGAGCACTGGCTGAGTTAGTCTCGAGACTTGGGCTCACAGCCTTTCTCAGAGCCAGCAAAGCTTTGTTAGCCAGAATGGCTAACTGTCAGCTGTCAGCTCCTGCAAGAGAGGGTCTGCGAGCGGCTGAGAGACATCACAGAGATAAAAGGACCAAAAATTGGATATTGATGTCTTCAGCGGTGACTTTGGGCTCTTTGTAATCCCCTCAAATCAAATCACAAGCAAACCATAGCGAAGGCTGGGTGTATCAGACAGTCACACTGTGCGTACCCAGCCTGTCTCACAGGAGCTGGGGTGCTGAAAGCTCGGCGCCGCTCGCCAGGGGCTGTGCACGAGCTGGTGTGAGCTGCAGGCCACTCAACACTGCTGCAGGGCTGTGCTCAATGTGGGCCAGCCAGCTCGGGTACTCTTGACATTCCTGGATGTCTTCTAAACATGTAATGCTGATAGAAATGTTGTTTAAATATTTGCGAGTTATTTAAAAATAGTGCGTCAAATAAGCAGCCTGGTGACGCCCGACAGATCTCTGGCTCGGAGGAGGGCCTCGTGGAGAAGGGAGAGGTCAGCTCGAGTTATGTACACAACTCCAGCTCTGACGAGAGACACGCTGCGCCCATAAAACACAGGCCCTGCTGGAAGCACAGCCCCCAGGTGCCTGGGGGTCCTGGGCAGGGCGCGCAGTGGTGCCCGGCGGCTGCCGTGGGCACCGATGCTCCGGCCTCCTGCAGGTCCATGGCTGGGGCAGGAGGTGCTGCCTGGGCTTTGGACGTGCCCTGGTTCCCAGCGGCTGGGACAGTTGGGTGTGGAAGCAGAAATGCTTTCTGGGACCGGGAGGACAGGAGAAGTGTGTCAGCATCCCCGTCCCAGTCTGAGCTGATTGGGCTCTCTTGATAGTTCATTCCCTTGCTTGGCACCCATCTGTACATTTAGAGAACTAAATTTTAGGAAGGGGGAATTAATTTTCTACCCAGCTGTGACTGAACTCCTTTCAGTAGTTTCTTCTCAGTACTTTCAGACAGAGCATTTTAGGTCAGTACAGGTGGGTGCTGGACAGAGGGGAAATTGATTCCTGTGATAGACAAGAGAGCTGGACATTATCTATTTATTTGGTTAAATATTTATTTCCAGAGCTCTAATATATTTTAAATTATTTTAAAAGTTGATTTTATATGTCAACTCTATTCTCTTCTTTCAGTAAACAGCTATCATGCAAAGAATAAAACGAGCTCTCAGGCATTGCTGAGATACATTGTAGTCTGTTAAGGAGCAAAGCCTACTTTAGCATATGAATCTGCTTTTATGTTGCCTTTAAATTGATTTGACATCAATTCCCAGCCTATTGTAAAAATGACATACATGATTAAAGCAACACTGTCATCTTTCCAAGGTATTTCCACTTTCTGAGTTGCTGCAAAGGAAATGATTTTTGAAGCACTCAGAATATTGACCTGTTTCTTGCCTCTTGTCACAATCCATGGAATGCTGCAAGGGGAGCTCCTCTGTAGTTCCCTGACTAGACAGCACATCTTGTACATTCAGAAAATGGATTTGAAAGTTGCTACTGCAATTTTGCACTTTGCCTTACAGATACTGATCTCAGTTTCCTTCTTTTTTTCCTTCTCATTGGTTTCTTTATTCTTGTTCCCTTTGACATCCTCTTCTCATTTAAAGTGCCAGAATAAAAAGCCAAAATGAGTCTCAGTTTCTCTGAAGTCCAGATATAAGCTGTGCTGCTTTTCAGACGAAAATGCTACATACACTTGAGGAATCTATTGAGGCTATTTATCAAAAACTTTTGGCTGTTATTTCTCCCAAACAACAATTGCATTTTCAGAAGTTTACCACTGGCCTCACATTAGTGATTCAAATGAAAACCTTAAGCATCTGTCATAGAAATGAGCACATATAAAAAACCCATAGAAATAAAACAGCAGTGTTTTCTGGGAGGGTCTCAAAGATTTCAAGGAATTATTTGATGATGATAAATTTGAGCCAGGAAAAGAGCGAAGGGCATCAATGGTATGATAAAATCAGTCCAGAAGCTATAATGATCGATTTGGCTCAAATTCACCACCATTATTTTTTCCTTCTCTGTTATTGTCACATTCCTGGAAACAGATTGGTTAATACTTGACAAACACCTTTGGAAATAGTTTCAGCTTATGGGGATGCAAACTGGTCAAGGTCACTGTGGCATTAGTTGCTCATACCAAACAGCAGAACTGTAGGTGAGATCTACTGGTCCCCAGTTATTCATCTGGACAGAATTATGGCTTCACAAATGCTTGAAAATAATGAAGCAAGGATGTGACCATGGCCAAACTGTGGAGAATTCAAGCCAGTATTTGTTAAATCCATTTCATTGTTATTTTATCAAAACCCAATTACCTTTCAGATTTTATTATTAATCAATTTCACCAATTAAATTGCCAAAAAGTCCAAAGGTTCTAGTGCTTTCTAGTGCTTCTTATATATGTGAATCACCATAGCTTGCTCTTTTATAATAAAACACTCCATGTTCCTTTGCATCCCATTGCTCACACTGATGGCAATACCACACCACTGGTATTAACTCAGTTCCCCAGCTCTGACATTTAGATGTCTTTATTTCTCTGGCATCTATTTAGCTCAAAAGCAAGGAGTTCTTGAAAACACACGCAAGCAAACGTGTTCTCAGGGGATTTCCAGATCTGACTGCTGGCACAGATAAACTCGGGACAGTCTTTGCTCTGATATGGCACTTGCCTGTTGCTGTTCCTGAGCTGTTAACACATATTGTTAGAAACAGAAACTGTCTTTTCATGCGCAAAATCAATCTGCTCAAATTAGGAGGTGCTGGCTTTGGCTGATTGGCAAAACATTGACCTGTCCAGCTGCTTTGATTTGTTGCTGGAATGAGCATCCACTGGGCCTTTGAAGAATCCTCTGTCCAACCAGTTTGTTGGACAGCTGAGATATAACGAAGATAAGAATGGTAAGCACGAGGTAGTGTTCTCTGCTTTTCTGGTCAGACAAGAAACTGCTGTTTTTCAAGAACCCTGCATCCTCTTTCATGACTGAAAGAGGATGCAGAGTTTGGATTCAGACCCCATTTCCCTCAGTCTTGGTTCACAGCAGTGTCTGATCTCCAGAGGGAAGGGCTGAGCTGTCTGTCAGTCTCTGTGTCACATCACCTCCTTAGCCAGGGATAGTGGCACACTGTGGTCTCTTGAGGAATTTTCCTCTGTGACTGTTTCCCTGCAAACCAAACTCAAACCCTGGTGAAATGGTGGGGCTGCACTGGGGGAGGATTCCTGTTTGTGCCAAGGCACTTCACATTCCACTGGCTGGAGAAAGGAACAGCGCAGGGTGGGTTTGTGAACAACTTCACCGCTGCTCACATGTCAGAGGGACAGCAGCACAGAAGTGACTCTTGTTGGTTATTTAATGCAAAGAGTTTTACTTCTCAAGTGTCAAAGAGTTGTTTCTAGAATGGATCACCCATCCATGCCACAGGTAAAACATAGAGTGGGCAGTCTGGGTTTATTTATTTAAACAGAAAATGAAAACGACCTGGTGAGTTTGTCCTCTTTCTGTGGTGCTGAACTGACAGTCACTCCGAGCAGGAATGAGCTCCCCCGGGTGTGCCTAGCCTGCAGACCCCCTTTGGAAGACAAAGGACATCACTGACTGTAGATTGTGTCTGTGTTGAGACAGAGTGAGCTGCTTCTGTCTCTAACTTCTCCCTCCTTGTAAAACAACAGTAGCAGTGAGGGCTGTGTGGAACTCCCACCCAGGTCACTGCAAGCAGGCAGTGGGCAGAGGGCTGTGAAACAAGGCTCTGTGAATCAAAGCCAGATAAAATCTGTGTCTTCTTATGTGGGAGCAGTTGAAAGATGCTTTTCTTTTCCGTACAGTTCCACGAGAGTTACACAGAGGAATTTAATATATTTTGTGATGTTCTGTCTGCTCCCATGTGTTTGTCTGGCTCTCCCACACCATGTAATGTCTTTGGCAATGACCACCACTGTCCAAGGCAGGACAGTGTGTTCACTAATGCCTGGGACATGGGCTGGTTATGCAGTGACTTACTCTTTTGGACTTGTTCCTCACATGAAAACCCTCAAGGTTTTCCTTCTAGGGAACATTAGTCTCAAAAATTTACTCTGGAGAGTTGCAGATTCTAGCTGGACTGCTTTGCTTAAAAAAACATTTTTTCATTTCTGAAATGATGTTACTTACATTATAAAAACAAGCATTACTGACAGTGCTTCTGTGTGGTGCACAGAGGTCTCAGATATCTATTCCCAAATATCTCAGGTCCAAATATAAGCAGGTGCAATCTAAAAGCCTCCTCAGGACCATTTCAGCAGCTTATTCATTACACTATGAAGGACCTGCTCTTGCTGGAGCATAAATAAAATGAGCCCAAGTTCTGTTATGATTCCAGAAATGCATTTTAGTAACAGACATGACAAAACATTTTAGAGACAACACTGGGAGTAGGAAACGTAAGAGATTACAAGCAACAATTTTTTTTTTCTGTTTTTTTTAAGCTTCAGTAGTTTGATGTTGACTTTAACTTGAACTTTTTTTGGAGTATGTTTTCAATCCAGTTATATTTACCCAAAGTACTGACTACATTTTGGAAGAAAGAACTGAAACGAAGCCTCCAAGGCTGCGTTATCGATCAAGTGCTTTCCCTCCTTGGGAAGGTCTGGTTGTGAGCACAGATTTTGCTCTGTGGCCAAGGCTCTGCAGGTTAAAGCTTTCATGCAGAGACTTCAGAAGTGTCGGTGGCTCTGCCTTCAGTGTCACCTTTGCATTTAAGTGGCTCTTGAGATAGGAGAAGTTAGTGATTGAGAAAATCAAAGTGCTTACTCTGCTCGTTCTTCGTGGCTGGCAGGGGGTCAGAGCTGTGGTTTTGGTGGGGGCATCCTGTTCCCTGCACTAGTTAAACTCCTCCATGCTCTGTCCCAAGACATGAACATTGGACATAGATTTCCATGCACCCACTGCATTTCTCCCAAGCTTTTTCCATGTTAAACGGTCTCTGTGAATCTATGAAACAAGAAGTTATGATTTCTGTTGCTACATTCTGTTACTCGCATTTTAGGAACATCAATAGTTCTGAAACAATTCTTCAATTTGTTTAGTCTAACCTTACAAGTTCCTGAGAAAATCTCTGGAATTCATCATGATAGCATAGTGTTTTCCTCTCTAAAAAATGCTTGACTTTTAACAACAGAAGGCAAAAGCTAAATTCCAGCTTGAGATTTGACCTGCTCTAATGAGAAACAGATTACACAATTTTAATGGAAATGGGGGCATTGGAAGTTAAAGGAGGGAAGATCAAACCAATTGACACCTGCTGGCTGAGGCAACATTGTGTTGTTTTCCTGGAGCAACAATTCCACAATATTTCCTTTCATAACAACATGGAGTAGTTGTGATTATCATAGGAGCAGGTAAACAGCCATATGAAAGGACTGATTTCTCAGGGATACAGGAATAACAAGGACTTTTACGTTTCCATTTTTAAAAAGGGTTTGCCTTTGAATCTCAGTTTTGTTATCTGATATTAGAAGGGGAATTCTCCCTGGGTTTTATTTTGCAGGAATTTCCAGAAGAGGTAAGGGAGGGTAGAGTATGGGTAATTCCCTACCATTTTGTGTTGTTGTGGCTGTTTAATTGAAGGCTGAGTTTAGAAAGGAAGACAAAAAAATTAGAATTAATGATGGCCTGATCCTGTTAGAGACCAAAATCCATAGAAGCATTTTCTTGAGTTCCGCTCTGTGAAAGTAAGCTTGGAAATGGGATAATGCTTTATCTGCTGCAGGTTTCACTGGAATGTCCCAGTGAAAGCAGCCAAGCAAAGTTCATTGGGAGGTGGAGAAAATAACATGAAAACCATTTGAAATTTTTAAATCATGTTTGAAGATTTTGATGGTGAAGCCTGGAAAATCAGATCTAAGTGGTTTTGAATGACAACAGAAGGACAAATCAAGAGAACGGGCTTCCTGTAATCCAAGAGCTTTTTGAATGCCTTGGACCCAAACCATTTTCTCTTGACTTTCAGGGGAAAAAAACCTGCTGTTAATTTCAGGGGGCCACTGAATGTGCTGATTTTGTCATACTTCTGTTCTCACACAGCCGCTTTCTGACACTAAGACCAGAGTGGTAACAAGATGTTTTAATATGGTGGGTTTATGTTTTGACTTCACCTAAACAGCACTTCAGCATATCCAAGAGTCTATATTTAACAATATTATTTTCCTCTTTTTAAAAAAGGTTGAAGACTTTATTTGGCTTACTCTTGTCACAAGAAAGGAAAACCAGTGACACACTCCGTGTTTCTGCTTGTACATCTTTCCCCCTGCAATACACGTATGTGCAGTTTGTCTAACCTCTCTTGCATCATAGATGATAAAGTTTCAGTCTTTGTCCCTGGAAAAATACTTTTCAACCAATGGGTTTCCATCTCAGGAATTTTTGATTTTGTTAACATATCTTTTTTTCCCTTAATTTCATCTATTTATTTTCAATTTTAAATCCTTTTCTAGTGAGCTTATTAATTTTCTTCTTTCTAACTGACAGTTATTCTCCACCACCTTTAACATCCCCCTCTTTTAATTGTCTGAATGTATTGCCTGTATTTTGTTCTGCATTTTTCCTCCCAGTTGGTCAAACTTGTTAATTAATCATTTGCCTTCACTCTGAACAACTTATTTCCATAGAAATATCTTTCTTGATGCCTCCTACTATAGTCACAGCTGAAGTTAGTTTCTGTTGTCTCCTATGTTAACTCAAGATCATCAGAGAAGAAAATAGAAAACAATTACTTTGGGATCTTACCAAGAGAAAGTTAGAAATGAAATGTCACTCGGCTTTGATTCATGAAAAGTGTTGAGGGAGGTAGTAAAAGGGAGAGAGGGGAAGAAAGAAGTGAGGTGATTTCTTGTAAATGTATGGAAATATTCCAGTGACAGGAATTAAAATATTCAGGGAGTTTGGCTTTAATGGGTAGTGACTCCATTGCTTGGCACAGTGACTGTCTGAAACAACTTTGGCGATTTGGGGATTCTGCAGAGTTCTGGTTAAGCATAAATGAGAGATTTAGCAGCAGCAGGCTCATTTCTAAAAACAATTGATTTTGGTCATGTAGTACTTCGTGAAGTTGTTTAAAATTACTCACTCTAGGATTGTTTTCACCACATTTGAGTGATGTGGAGTGTGACTGGTTTTGAGCTGCTGTGGGCAGAATCCTGCATGTGCTGACTACAGTCAGGGGTTTGGCCAAAGCTTGGAAGGAAACCTGTTAGAAAGGTTCTGGAGAGCCTTCCATGAGGGTAAGTGGTTCCAGAAAACAGGAAATCAAGCAACAATGACCATTTGGGGAAAATGATCCCATCCTCCAGGTGTCAGTCCCAGACAGTGGTACATAAGCTTTGAAGGTCTAGTGATGTTATTGTGCGGTCCTTGGCGAGCTGCAGGGCTGGGAACTGAAAAGCCCCGGTGAGCAGGAAATGTTTTCTTGTTGTCTTTCCCTCTGGCTTGGGAATCTTCACCTGCAGCCCCAGGAGTCGTCAGCCGGGGAGCAGAATGTGGAGGCTTTGACAGGCTGTGAAAAACCCAAATGCCTCTTCTGAAGCGGAGACATCCTTATTCCAGCTACGCTTTACTCCAGCATGTAAGCTTCCCGTGTGTGGGTTGGACCTCCTCTAGTGAGAGGCAGATGCCAGGATTCCCTGGGTTCCTTGTCCTGTAGGATACATAAAATAACCAAAAGGGAGGGGTGTGATTCCTTCCTGGAAAACCTGCAGAAATTCACTGAATGCTGTGTTCTACTGAAGGAGTTCACCCCTAAGATTGTATTTGGGTCTTTCCATGACTGATAACCCACACAGCACTAGGGAGCTTGATGGTAGTTTGATGTTAAAGAGAAAGAAAATGAGCATTTTAGGGTTATGCACTGTCATCTCATAGGAAAAGCCCAAAGGAAAATGGGTGGTAAGGAGAAACTGCGTGCTCTGGTTGGAGCATTTCTATGGGATGGGAGCAGCCTACTGATGTTATCCCCAGATTTAAATGATACATTCTGTCTCTCTAATCCAAGCACATAGCTGCAAATTTAATCAGAGCAGGGTGTGGACTTTTTATATGGCTTTGGGTGGGTCTGACAAAAAGCATTTTCTTAGGTAATCCTAGCTAATGCCATGTATCACACTACCCTAATTTCTTTTCTATTGTGTCGCCCAGTGCCAGTATGAAACATCTTTTTCGTTGTGCCATACAAATTGTCCATTTAGGAGGCAATTGCACAAAAAAAAAAAAATCAAAATCATAAATCTGTGCAAATTTGCATTTGGTTGTTATACAGAAAATGAAACATAACTTCATTAGGGAATAATAAAAGATTTCTTCCTCTATAAGAATTCTAATTTTAATTTTAAAATTTTTGCTTCTCTACTTCATTCAAATTCTTATTTTTCCTGCTGTATTTTAGGCTTTAAATCTAAGAGTCTAAACACTGCAAGAAGTTGCTCTACAGAAATTTAGAGCTTGTTCTGGCTTCCTGGAGTGGTTCACAGAGTCTGAATTATCTTTCAGTCCCTGTAAATAAACACAGTATCCCACCCTTCCATTTGCCCTATTGAACAGTAATGCCTGTCAGTCCAGCAGATATAAAATTATTAGGGATTTAAAGTTAACTTCTAGTGAAATAATGTTGAACTTTAGGTATGTTCTTCTCAGAGCAGCCTACATGCCGCTCTGTACCTGCTGATGATTGTTCAGGCTGCAAAGACTGATCATGGTTTTTTAATAGGTTTTGTACCACATCATTAAAAGCGGAAATTCAAATCATAGCAGCAATGAACTACAGCAAACACAAAGAAGTCGAGTCTATTGCAGAGGCTGAAAAACATACCAATATGATTTTCGCACCCAGATTCATTGATCTGCGCATGAGCTTTTCAGACCACAAACCGTTTTTAGTCTAGACTAAGTCCATATAAGCGAAACAAAAGCCCAGGTTCTGTCTGATGCATGAAAACCACGGTGGTGAGGGACCTCACCGCCAAACAACACCGCAAGACATCGGGAGGCTGGGTCACAGCCGGCAGCGGGGATGGGAGGTCGGCTTTGAGGATGAATCCCAGCTCTGCTCGGTTCCTCCTGTGCTGCTCGGCTCAGCACTCAGCATCTCCTTTGCGGGATGCAGCGTCGGTCCATTTTTATTGTGCAGGCTAGAGGTAGCAAGTTCTGTGTATTTGTGGAGGGAAAAAAAGAAAAAAAAAAAGGAGTAGCTGATTTGGTAAAACTTTGAGGAATGACGTTGGCAAAACTTTAAAACATGGAGAGGTAAGCCAGCGAGGGAACCAGGGGGTGCCGATTTGCTTAGTCTGAACGAGTGCGGGGCATTGCGCGGGATAGCGGCTCTGAACAGCCAGCGACAGGCGGCAACGGGGGACAGCCGGGGACAGCCAGGAACAGCCAGGACCACCCGGCAGGGACAGCCGGGGACGGGCAGGGACA
>WBMY01006641.1:1029182-1066137 GCA_013397315.1 Donacobius atricapilla
CCAGTGGGTGCTGTAGGAGATGACATCCCCGGGTGAGGATCCAGGTGGGTGCTGCTGTTTCCTACCTCTGCTTTGTGAGTGTGACAGCAGCTCTCCTGCTGTCAACACTTTGGATCGCGCTCTTCCAGTATCTGCTGCGTTTGCTGACTTGTTGGATGCACTTGGAAAGTTTCAGGTAGATTGTCTGACTTTGTTGCATATCTTCAAATATCAACAAGCTCCATCAGGGTGGTCTTCTCCAGTAAAAGATTGTCCACTGCCCTGGGCTCAGCAGGTTCAGCACAGCCTTAGCAGGGCCAACAATCCAGCTTGTTTTTAATTACAACCACTTACTGGTCAGTCTCTGTTGGGTTAAGTAGCCCCTTACACATAGGTTGAACCTGTATCACACATTGTGGTGTTATTGGCATTTTGTATAATTTTAAAAAAACTTAGTGCAACGCGATGAACGAGCACAGACAGTTCACTGTTTTCGAGGTTTGTTACTTCTGTGCTTTAGGTTTATTGATATTGGCTCTAGTGGCAGCAAGCAGTACCCTCCCTGCTACAATTCCTCCCAGGAATCTTGCATCAAGTGTTTCTCAATCATGTACAAGGGTCCTGTGAAAAAACATCCATAAGGAGCTTCTGCGTCAGAGAAATGTGGGATCTGTTCCCACCTCGCAGCCAGCAGGGCTGAAGCACAGTGAAGCAACATGTCTGGGATTAGATTGCAGGGAGATAGAGCCCCCCTCTCACCCCACTTACCTGGATAAGGATTTTCCAGTGTGGATTGGAAATTAGAGAGTTACACTCTCATTTCTCCTAAAGTTGACGTGAATTAGCTACCTACTTCCCTGGAGCCCTTTGAAATTCCCATAGAAGTTCATGTAGTGTTCACAGACACTACCTTCTCTAACATACTTAGAAGCAATTAAAAGATCAGCCAGCACTGACAAGCCAGTTAATGTGATCTTCAAGAAAATGCCTTTAAACGTGTCTGGGTCCCAGGACCCAGCAGCGGAGGCAAATGACAGAGACCCGAGTAAAGACCTTACTATCAGCTTGGGAGTCCTGGTAATCAGCTTGGGAGCTGATGCCAAGGAGCTGGATAAAGATGCAGTTAAGGTTGCCACAAAGTTCTGGGGTACATTGCAGTTCCCAGCTGTGATAACTGAAGAGTTGGCTGCAGTTCCAAAACACCAGCACGATAGTAAAGTAGGAATGAAAGGACAAATATCTTGGCCTTTTCATTTTCCAGACATTTATGTTCACTATCTGCATGGAGCCTAAATTATCCTGGCTAAATTCCAAGCTACAATCTCTTTTTTTTCCTCTCTTCCTCAAGTGGTTCAATAAAGTACAATTAAGCTTTGATATTTTGCATTGCACTAGGGAAAATAGAATAAACATTTCCACTTATTTATGATCCATCTTAGCTCTGGGGGAGTTTGACAGTTTTACAAGTCCCTGACTGCTTATCTTGGTCAGTGCAAACACCCTACTTTAAAAGCATTGCATTTGAGCCTTCAGCATGGAGTAGACATCATGTTTCAGCTCTCTTTTTAAGTGACAGGATATAATGTAAGTAAAAACAGTTATTAAAAATCCTGTCACAGGTAAAATGCAGTTCTGAAGGTCACCCAGAAATCAGAGTTCTAGCACAGCAATTGCACTTTTCTCAGGGTGTGTGTAAAATGAAATGCCTCATTAGCACTGTAAGTCACAGGGAAGTCACATCAATTCTTCCAGCCCTAGGAAGATGCACAAACCAGAAAGATTTGATGGGAAACTCATCACTTGATGTTCAAATGGAACCTGAAAAACCCCTGTGGCTTCCACCACTGCCAGCACAAGCAGGAATGACAGGATCTAAGTCAGTGTGTAGCTCCTGAGCTGCAGGAAGATTGTGTGGCAGAGTCTGACATGTGGCTGCCAAGCGGCGCGGGGGCTGCTGGCTCCAGTTCCTGGGAGGCTGGGGGTGGCAGTCTGGCATGGCCGTGACAGGAGGAGGCAGCAGCATTCCCCTGGGAGGCACAGCTGGCCCTGCTGTGGCACGGCAGGCAGGTTGTGAGGTGGGCACCTGCTTGTCTGTGGCTCTTGAGGAGCATTACTGCCATTTAGAGAAAAACACCCAACAGGTCATCCGATATAATGGCAGAGGTTGGGAAAGAGCAAAATCCTTTGGATTTTTTTCTATTTTGTTACAGACTGCTGCAATGTGCAGCCAAAGGGAGGAGTCAATCCGACCCTCTGTTCTGTTCTCCTGTTTGCTGGGCGTGTTGAAAAATCCTTCCTTTGCCACAAGCACCACATTTGCATCCTACAGAAAAGGGGACAAGGAGGGTCCTGCAGTAACTAATACAGGAGTGCTGCATACAGCAAGAAAACCTCTCCAACCCTTCTTCTTCCTGCCATGGTTTTGGAAGGTGTTCAGACTTAAATCCCTTTAATCAATGAAGTCCTGATCACCATGTGAGTCCTACCTGTTGAAACTGGAAAACTATTTTGGATGGAGATAGATGTAATGCATTGGTTTCACAGATCAGTTTAAAATTTGCTTTGAAATAGACCTACAATGAGGCACCTCTGTGAAAAGCAATACATGTAGGTAAAGCTTTCAGAGCAGGCTGAGCTCGCTGGCCTGGGCAGGCTGCTGCACGTTCCCACAGCCCTCCCTGCATGGACCCACCACTGCTTTTGTCCTGCCACTGGAACCCATCAGAGCATGTGGTAGCCAATTCAGAAAGCTAAAACTTCATAAATCTCATCTTGCCAAACAAAAGTGATTCATTTCCTGCCCTTTTGGCTGACAGGACCAGCTGGCATGGGCTTGGGGTGTCAGTGAGGAGGGGACGGACTCACAGTTGGGGAATGGAAGAGGTCTCCTGCCTTGGCAGCAACTGAAGCTCACAGCGCATCCTGGCAGCAGGGTTCACTGAGCTGGTGCTTTCAAACAGAAATTGATATTCTCCCATTTTATTTAGAGTATTAAAATTTAAAGTACATTTTGACGTTCTTCTTTAGCTGAAGTTTGTGATCACCTCATAGTAAGGCTGACTGGCCTGTTTGATATACAGGTGTCGCTGATTTTGGTTGCTGCCTTTGCCTTGTTGGTAGGAAAGTGCTGCTTCTTGTGAGGAAAGTGTCTCAGAGACAATGCCCTAATCACAGCACAGATGTCTTTTCTTTATTGCAAACAATCTGGTTAACACTGCTGATAATTCTGATGGGGATTTAATTCACACTGCAGCATCTGCTTTCCAAGTACCTGAGAGGCATGGGCCCTGCAGTCTGCAGACAGGCCAGTGCTCAGAGGGGACACTCAGCTTCTGTGAACGCCGTTTGCAGGGGGCTGGGCTGAGCCCTCAGCACAGAACCTACCTGTGGGACACCGTACAGCCAGAGGGTGGCACAGGCTGTGCGCTCTGCGCTGTTTCTCATAAACATCTGGTAGTAACCTACCACCCATAGCCCGTGGGGAAATAGCTGGCTTGGCATGGAAGGGTTGCTGGCAGCCTCTAAACTAGGAATATTAAGCTTTGCAGATTTTTTTTTCTTCTTTTGTTTTTCTTCTTCTTCTTCTTCTTTTTTTTTTTTTTTTCATCTGCTTAATTATGAAATCAATCCAGGAGAGGGAGGTGACACATTTAGGTTGCTCTGCTATTTCAGTTGTGCAGAGAGCGCACAAAAGATGTTAAAAAGTTGTCATTTTCTTGTCTAGACCAGGTTGCTCCAAGCCCTGTCCAGCCTGGCCTTGAGCATTTCCAGGGATGGGGCAGTCACAGCTTCTCTGGGCAACCTGTGCCAGGGCCTCTCCATCCTCACAGGGAAGAATTTCTTCCCAATATCTAATCCACACATGCCCCGTGACTGTGCAAAGGTATGTTAAAAGGCCTGAAGATTTACAGCAGCAAAGAGAACTCCCCCTGCTCCTCTGCCCTTGTTCTATGGAAGAGGCCACTTGTAAATGTAATGATACCTTACATTTTCAGTCATATTCATTGAAAATATCCCCTCTAGGTGCAAAATATTTTTCTGCCTTATTTTTCTGTTCTTTCATGCATCACTGCTCAGGGCTTGGTTTGGTCTAAAAAGAGAGTTGTGCTTTTAATGTGTTAGGAACTGGGGAAACTTCAGCCCCTACAAAGTCCCTGTCTGAGCTCAGGATTGCTGTGCACAGGCTCTGGCTGAGTAGGCTGAGGTCTGGAATGAGGACAGATACAGTTTCTCCACAGCTGAGATGGCTGAGTGAATCTACTGAGTTTTTCAAAAAGAAAATAATTTTGTCTTTGTGAAGACTTTTGGTGTTAGACTGGTCATCCTGCTGGCTCTTTTCTACAAATAGCTTTTCTTTTTCTTTTTTTGCTCTGTGAATACAATGCTTGTCTTTTATTGTCTCCAGCAAAAGCTGTGTTGTGGTAAAGATTATGATAAATTATGGCACTAAGTATAGCAATAAATATAGGCATAGGGTATATAGGCTGTTGTAGAAGAAATTAGTTTCTATTCTGCAATGTGATAAAAGAGATTCATGCATCTGTTTTGTGTAAAAATATCCTGGTCGTCCTGTGGTATTACTTTATTCTCAGATGAAAAAGCCCTACAGTTTTGTGCAGGGAAGCCTCTGTTAGAATGGCATTGTCCAATTGGATTAAGTGGTAATGGAAACAATTTTAAGTTTTAAAGTAGTAAAATAAAATCATGGAAGTTGTGTGATTTTTTTGGTTAGTGTCTAATTGCACTGATGACTTACAGTTGAGAAATCAGAGCAAAGCAACCAGTAAATTTGAACAGGTATGTGTGTGAAGTACCTTGGAATCCTAATCTGTGAGTGTATGTGTAAAGAAAATAGTTTCAAGGAGCAGTTTCCTCTGGCCTATCATGCTACACTTCAAGGTGCTTTAAAAACATTTCTCTCTACTGAGCATGCTGGATTTTGAGGTAGCTCAAAAATGTTCCTTTCAAAGAAGTCTTTGCCTTTAGGCTGGTATCTGGTATAACACAAGCTGGGGTGCATGCAGACCTACAGAAAGTGTGTTGGGAATCCTCTCCCCTTGCACAGACCCAGACATTTCCAGTGTTGGCAGAGATTAGAGCCTGATGGCATGAACTCATGCTGACCTGCTCGTGTTTTTCAGGAGCCTGGTGTGTGATTCTGTGAGGTTCTGCTCTGCTCCGCTTCTGTGGGAATGTTGCAGTGCTGGCCACAGGCCTTTCCCAGTTGTCACAAAGTGAGCAGTTAGTTCTTGACATCTGCTGTGCTGCAGTGGCTGCCAAGTTGCGTAGGTAGTTGGCAAGGAAATAAATATTGATAGACCCTAGCAACAGGTACTCCTGAGAACTCTTGTTCTGGGAATGCTTAGGCCCTGTCCAGTGTTATTAAAGTTGTGAGAGCATTTAAAGTTTATTTATAGGATTTGTTTGTGTCTTATCGCCATCGCTCAGCGCTGGAATGCACGAGCGGGCTTTGCCGTGTGAGGGCACCGATGTGTGTCCCACACTCTGCTCCAGTGACTCATTTCGACCTGCAGCAGCTGCTCCACTGCCCCCAGCTCCGGGACAGCTGATTTACCCCCCGGGTGACATCCCAAGTGTGTGCTCAGATCTATTCTCCCGTGTTTGCTTATCTATCCTATGGTGGGATGACCATTGCAGAGCTACGTGCATGTAAGTGCGTTGGATGCAAGGATTTATTCCTTTTTAGCATCATCCTAACAAAACAGTAGCATACAAGGTTCTCAGAGAGTGTGCCAGGTGAAATTAGCTTCTCACTGACTCTGGTGAGCACTGTCCATGAACAATTGTGTGTTCTCATTGCAGAAATTGAAGCCATAGAAGCCTGCGACTGGCTGAGAGCTGCTGGATTTCCCCAGTATGCTCAGCTGTTTGAAGGTATGATCACAAAGACTTGCCAAGCAGCTGACACTGAATTCGAGTGGAATTGTTCACATAAATAATAGATTTCAGAACCTGACACTTTTGATGGAAGCACTTCCAAATTCTGTTACATTTTCATGCAAACCTGTAGAAAAGTAGTGACCCGGTGTGTTTTCTTGCAGAAGGGACATCTCAGCAGGGACTCAGTAGAATTCTATAAAGGACCAAATCTTCCCTGGTTTTCTTTTCTGATTGTTAGACTGTAACTCAGTCAAATTTCTGCTTTTGTTATTTTTAGTTGCTTATAATTTTTTCCGGCTCTTTTTCTTGGAGTGCTGGAAGTGATGTTTCCAACCACTGATTGCAACCAAAGCTTCTCTGAGGCTCTCCAGCCTGTGGTCTGAGTGAGATTGCTTTACTGCTGTTTTGAAAAAGAATGTTGGAAAAAATCACCTTGCAATCATAAGTGTTCTGAAGAAATGCTCAGCAGCAGCAGCCAGCCAGTCAAAAATGCAATTTCAGCATGTTCTCATGTTGTTAAAATGACAAAGAGTGCTTATTTCTTGGGAGGAAGTGTGGATTTGTTGAGAACTTGTGTAATTTTTCAGGCCACACTTGTGCCTTAAATATACCTTAAAACTGTTCTTCTTTAAAACTAGTTTTTTGTTCCAAACATTGAAATTAACGCAAGCTAATCTACTTTTAAGGAAGATTTTTAGCAAAGAACTACAGTTAAAAGAACATTACCTGCTCTCATTCCCACCTCCCCTGGTCACTGCAAAACTGAAATTTTCAAGTAAACTTCAAACCCGTAGAGCTGGGTTTGAAAGCTGTATTCCAAGAAACCTGGAAATGCTTCCTGTCTGCCTACAGCAGATTTAGTCTATAAGCTGTTTGTTGGAAATGTGCATTGCCATGCTGCTGGAAAATGAATCCTCTGCCTTACCTTGTTGTTTATGTGGTGTGCTGACCTGGCTAGGAGAATTAGGCTTATAAAGCTTGAGCTAATACCTATAGACCTCAGTGGTTCCTGCCTGTGCAAGGCTGCCTCTCAGGAGCTGAAACAGGAAACCCTTCAGCTTCCAGCCCCGCATGGTGTGCCAGGCTCCCAGAGCTCAGAGAGTGAATCTCATGTGCTGCATTGCACCTCACCGTGGCAAAGGCTCGCGTGAAATAATCCCAGCTTTATTCTGTAGAAGGCGCAGAGAACCAGAGCGAATCTCAAGGTTGTTTTGTGGTTTTTGTCTATAGCACTTGGTGACTGCAAGCTCCTGGAAATGCAGAAGGGCTCGTCCACCTGTAATAACAGCAGCAAGCAGATCCCTGCATTTATCCTCCCACTTGCCCTAAGGAGCTGATCCTGACTTGCTGGAAGGATGTTTGCATGAATGTACAGCTATAGAAATAGAAGTCGTTTCCTTTCACCTGTAATAAATAAGTTGCAAAATTGAAAGTCTGCATTTGCTGCTCAGATTTCAGATTCAACTTCTTTGTTCACAGATATGCAGTTTCCCATTGATGTAAAAACTGTGAGGAGAGATCATGAATTTTTAGATGGAGATGCGATTGAATCACTGTTCAGGTAAACGTTAACCATGAATCATCTTTGATACTCCCAGGCCCCTCAGTTATTTGTTATTCATCTTTTCATGCCTCTGGTTTTGTCAGAGACTAACAAAGTCACCAAATCTGTGACTGAAGGAAATCACTTAAGCACATAGTTTAGTGCCACTGAAGTTGGTTGTTTTAGGAATTAAAAGGTAAAGCAAATACGGCTGCACTTCCTCTTCAGCCAAGCTCTCAGGGATGTTGCACTGAGCATTAAGTATCTTTTTTGTAATGTGAAATGGCTGCAAGCTGATTAAAAATAACCAGTTCCCTGCAGGCATGGCAGGCTGCTCTCCAGGATCACACATAATGGAGTGCAGGAATTTCCTCCAACTTCTGTTCCAGCAGATAGACAGAAAAAAATTATCTGCATGAGATCTGTTCTGTTTTCCTGGATCTTTTCGGGTGAGAAGCAAAGGTATTGATTTGAAGTTACTGCTTTGCCACAGCTGTTCAGAGCACACAGTGAACCTGTGCTGTCAGTGCCAAGTCAGACTCATGGCCCTGTGGAATTTCCCCATGGAAGAGCGCCAGGGTAGTGTGAGGCTTCTGCTTCCACTGGTGCTGCAGTTACTGAAGCCTTCTCATTATGAGGTTGTTTAGCAGAGTTTCTTAAGCAGAAATGATGATTTCTAACACTTAGGGCCTGGGAAAGTTCCTCTCCTGGTGAAGTGTTCTGGTCCTTTTCTGTCCTGTTGGGTCATCTGAATTCCATCTCTGCCTGTACCAGCGCACCAAGAGGAGTTGTTCACTCACACATCTCTAAAGCACAGCAAATATCAGAGAACTTTGGGTATATTTTATTTCTTGGTATCACTTCTGTCCTGAGTGCTCCTTGGAGACTCTCAGTGTGCCTCCCGTTGATGCTATCTATTGTTTGACAGCTAAGTGATTGACTTGTTTGGGACCTTATTGATTCCACAAGCTTTAATTACAATGATAGATTATACTGTCCTTCCAGGGATACAGGTTAACGTCTTGTTTTCTTTAATTTTTTTTTCAAGAAGCCCACACAGTTTCATTTATTTTCAAAATCCTAAATCAATATGAAGTTTTTAACAATCATTAAAGCTAATAATAAGATTTTAAAATTAAATTATTGATTATGGTTGTCTTCTCTAGTCTTAAGATGGCAGAACTGAAAGTGTGAACATCATGGTGTTGTTATTGGTGCTGGTTTTGGGGACCAGTGTATGGGAGCCTCTAATAAAATGTCAGTCTTTGACAGTAATGAAGACTCTGTGGTAGAAGATCACAACTAGTTTGGTGCATGTTTGTTTTCAAGAAATAAAATAGTTGAAATTTAAAACTCCTCTGTTTTTTCTCAAACCCTAGAAGATTGAACACATTGAACAAGTAT
Organism: Donacobius atricapilla; assembly: GCA_013397315.1. Lineage (NCBI taxonomy): Eukaryota > Metazoa > Chordata > Aves > Passeriformes > Mimidae > Donacobius > Donacobius atricapilla. The sequence goes on from WBMY01006641.1 coordinate 1,038,010, forward strand.
GCATCAATGAAAGTGGAAATAAGCCGTGATAGGAAATGGGTATGTCTCTAACATCCAGTTCCTGTTCTAATTAAAGGTGTGTTTAGCTATTGTATCAAACACCCGGGTTTAAAAGTGAATGAAGGATTAACGACTTCTGAACTGTACTTTCTATTCTATTCTATTCTATTCTATTCTATTCTATTCTATTCTATTCTATTCTATTCTATTCTATTCTATTCTATTCCATCCTGCAAAGCTCTGCTACTTGCATTTTATGTTGAGAAAACATAGGGATGGAGATTGCAACTACATCATGTTTGAAAGTTTGCAAGGTAGGTAAGGGGTGGCTTTTGAAAAACTTCTAAAATTTGATTTGACACATGTGGCTGTCCCACAGTTGCCCCAAAGCCCCATCTCAACATGGCTATCATGGCTTTCCTAAGCAGTTTCTCACCTTATTTAAGTGCTGAAAGTGGAAGTTCACTCCCGTTGACTAAACAAAGAAATTGAATGGGCAATCCAAATGTTCAGCCAATACAAGCTGGGTAGTTTTGAGCTGTGCTGGCTTTGTTGCTCTGCTGCTGCAGCTAAATCAGAGTGGTAGCCACAGCTTGGCTGGGCAGCAGCAGGTCTGTGAAGCCTCTGAGCCACCATGGATTAACGGCAGGGGTAGAGAGAAAATAATGCCATCTTCTGGAAAAACATCTGGGATTTGGAGAGTTCTGCTCTGGTTTTAGGGCAGAATGGGGCAGGAGAGCCAACGGAAAAGCCACAGGGGGCTCCCATCCCTCTAATGTTTCACTGTCCCAGGGTTCCCTGAGAACAGGGACAATCCAGCAAAGGGGGCACCTGGGGCAGGTGCCAAGGGAGGCTGAGGGCTCCAAAAGGTGCCACAGACACTGATGCTGCTGCAACCCCACGGCTAAACACTTCTGTACCTGAAAATGGATGAGTTTTGGTCACAGAGTGTGAGAGTGTTTGGTTTGTTTGACTTTAGGAAAGGCAGTGTAAACCCGATAAGATTATCTTTCAAAACCCTTGGACTTGCCACAAAACAGGATTTTTCACCCTTAAAACAAATCTGTCACCTTTCCTGCGGTAAACGTCCCAGATTTTTCAGCATGCTTGGGCATCATTTGTCAGCATGTTTTTCAACTAATCAGATCTTCAGTGACTGAATGGTCACATTTCCCTCTGTTGGTCTTGGGGGTTTTGGAGGTTTGCAGAAAATTTAAGTCTCCTTTTTATGTTAAACTGTTTTTTGTAATTTAAAATTTGCCAAACTTTGCCCTTGAACTGGTTTTGGCTTTTTTCTCCTTCTAAGAGTGACGACTCTGAAGATGATGAGCCTTGTGCAATAAGCGACAGATGGACTTATGAGAGGTGCAGCCAGCGGTGGTCTCGCATCGAGAGCCTGGCAGGTTTTCCAGCAGAGGAAGGGGCTGGGGCCTCCACCCCAGGCAGTCCAATACTGAAGATCATCCACAATGAGGACAGTGTCTTCCTGGATCACGGTGAGAAGCACGATGTGTCCTCAATTCACAGCACCAGCAGTGCCGACAGTGACATTGTTAACTCCCAAAAACCTTTCGAAGATGTGGAAACCAGCACAAGTTCCTCAAGGTGTTCCTCAGTTAAGGTACCTTCACTTGACTCTGCTTTTAGTTGTTCTCCTCCTCCCAGTGAATTTTTAAGTATCACCGGTGAGGAGAAGCTTTTGGATAAGTCACCATCGAAAAAGAGGAAGAGCCTTCTAAAGAAAATGGAGAAGCTGCACTTAAGGAGCTGCAATTTAAGGAGTGGTCAGTCAAAGGCCAAACCCATAATAAGTGAACCTGTTCTTCTGGAAGGACTTAATGAAGAAAAGATGAAGATGCTGAACTGTGTAAATATTTCTGACCTCTCTGGCATCCGAACAAAGAACAATTCTTCCTTTTCTCCCCAGAGCTGCAATAGCAGCAATCAGCCTGTACACAGCAGCACAGGGAGCACTCCAAGTCCTGTTACAAAGCCAGGCAACCCCTGTGAAGGAAGGAGGACGTATGCAGAGCACATGGACTCCAGCAAGCTGTTGCTGGGGAATGATCTATCCCAGCAAAACCCAAAAAATGACATGACGTTACAAAGGAACCACATGTTTCAAATACCACAAGGCCATAAACCTGGCACTTTCCCCACAGTACTTACAGATAGCTCCCTGTCTCCAGCAGACAGCTCCTCTGTCAACTGGAGAACTGGGAGCTTCCACGGGTGCAGGAGGAGCCGGAGCAGAAGCAGTTCCAAGGATCCCCAAGCCCCCCGGAGTCCCCTGTCGGGCAGAGACAACAGGCTGAGTGTGTATGACAACATGCCCAGCACTGCCCTGGAGACTCTGGAGGCAGCGCCAGCCGGTGACGACGATGTTTTTTCAGAACTGAACAGCGTCATAGCAGATGTCAATGGTCTCAAAAAGTTGGTTGATCAGTGGACAGAGAAGTTGTCCGATGATGGGGATTCTGACTTTTCCAGTGACTTGACCTGTTTGTATCCACCCTCCCCCAAAGAAAGCTCTCTTGAAACAGAGGGCTCAGAAGATAAGACAGCCGGGGAGGCTGAGGGAGAGAGCAGCTGTGGCCTGGGCAAGGAGATTGGTTCTGCAGACCTGGCATACATCACAGACTCTGAAACGACCAACAGGTCAGCCATCCTTGGGTTTGCCTTTGTTTCTGTCCGCTCAAAATAAGATTGATTTGCCAGAACAAAGTATTCTAAAGTCTGCCCTAGGTAGCAGGGTCTGCACTGCTGGTGGCAGGTACCACTCCACAGGTCCCAATATCTGACCTCTGCTGAAAGTAGGACACTCATAGGCTGCATGAGCACTCAGGCACTGGAGTCAGGGGAGCAGTTTGTATTGCCAGAGGCCCTCCTGGACGGGAAGTACCTTGTTTAAATGCAACTAACTGCAGGTCATTTAGTGCCTCACAGATGCAGGTTGAAGACAGGGATGGTGGAAATGGTCCTAAGCTTAAACAATATTTATCCCGTAGGCACGGGAAGCAGCACTGGTCTGCAGAAGAGAGGGGGGACCTGGAAAGCCTTTCCCTCCAGACTGATGGCCAGTCAGCTGCCCAGCTGGCCCGCACACAAAAGCTGGCGTTGTTGAAACTCACAGCTTTAATGGACAGATATTCCCCTTCCAGTAAGCAGGGATGGAACTGGTAAGTTGTCTGATATTAAAGCAACCTGAGCTGGAAAGAGAGGAGTTGATGTAAGCATGTGAATTTCCTTGTGTGAACATTGCACATGTTCAAGATGAAGAATTTCATCCTGTTAAATTGTCCGCAGCTTCATGGTTATTTCCATGGCTCCAGGATTTCCTCTGCTGTGGGCTGTACTTTGGCCCCTCGCTGGTTGTGCTGTTACTGATTTTAAGGCACATCACAGTTTCTCTTTAAATTTGCCCAATTGCAGGGCTTTGTCAGAAACCATCCCAGGAACTGCGGGACCTGAGGTGAGAGTTGGCTGGACTGAGAATCCAGTCCTTCAGCGCTGAGTGTCTAAACTAAACCAGTGACAAATTCAGACACTCAGAGGACTTGCTTACATCATTCAGCACTTTGTAGTGGGGAACTGGGACTTGAATATAGAAAGAATGAAAAAACCCTGCAGTGCCGTAAAGGGATGGAATGTATTTCCCTTAAGGAAGTTGTATTAAAGTTAATTTCAGCAATGAAATGAGGAGGACATCCCTGTAATTGCCTTTGCTGATTTTCTCTCCCTCCTGGTGCTGTGTGTGCAGGTATGTGGCAGAATTTGGGGTTGTGACAAGGTACAGCTCAGCCCTTTCTGATGAGTGTTAAAGAGCAGGTGGAATGTGCTGGACACCTAGTAAGCTGCATCTACTGGTTTTTGTTTCCAGGACCATACCAAAGTTCATTAAAAAACCAAAAGCCTCAGACTACAAGGACAAAAATGTGTTTGGGGTTCCTTTACTTCTGAATGTGCAGCGAACCAGCCACCCCCTGCCCAATGGCATCCTGCAGGCCCTGGAGTATCTCAGAAGCCACTTTCTTGACCAGGTATGAACTCGAGGCAGCCCAGAGGAGCTCTGGGCTGTGAACTGCTCCAGGGAACCAGACTCTCTTTCATATTTTTGTGAAGGACTTGCTTGCCCCCTAAAGCTCTGAATAGGCAGAGAGGTGTAGATCTGAGCAGGTGGCCTGCGAGGAAATACCAGTGCTGATTCCCTCTGGGAATAGCTTTAGCCCTGTACTGTGTTTTTGTGCCTTCCCTCGCTGAAATGCTCTGCAGTCAGGTCTCTTGGTGCAGGCAGTCAGGCTGTCTTTTCCTGGGGAGCTGTCACATCTCTGCTCCCCAAGGAGGCAAATCTGTGAGACAGTGTCATTGTTCCCTCTGTTCTGTGGCTGCTGGTAGTGCCAGAGCTAATGGGAAAATTAATCTTGTTTCAGCTGAAATGCAACACTAAGTAGAGAGAAAACATTATAGCAGTGCCTGTAACAACATTTTCTGGAGCTCAGCTCTGTATTTATCCCCTAAGTGGAGATGGCAGAGGAAGTGTGTGCTGTAAATGGTATTTCCATAGCATAGCTGCAGAAATGAAGACCTTGTGACATAAGACATGTTAGTTAAAGAGAGGAAGGACTTTTCTTCCTGTGCTTTGCCATTGTCTAGGTGTGTAATATCACACCAAAGGGAAAAAGTGTGTGAGTTCTGTGAAGTGACAATGCAAGTGTTTTTCATTTTGAGGTTATAGTATCCATTCAGTTCATATAAATAAACCAGAGTGTAAATACTGTCTCAGTGGCACTGAGTAGAACTGTCACCAGAACCTTTGGTGGGGTCAAGCTCATGGGAAACTCCTAAATCTCGCTCAGTTGACAATCACATTAAAAAGAAAATCAAAATTTCCCTCAAAATGGCATCTGCCCTTTGCCAGCCTGTGGAAGGATTAGATGTCTCGGATGTGTCAGGTGTTACAAGGAGCCTTGTGGATCTCAGTCAGTTTGTGAAAGCCTGCACTCGATGTAGGTTTGTGTCTCGTGGACACACATGGCTGAATTTGAAACTTAGAGTTGTCAGGTGTGAACACAGCCTGCCCAAGAAAACACACATACCTCAATGGTTGGGATTTTAAAAGGCAAAATGAGTACTTCTGTATTTAATAAAAGCCAAACAAACATGAAAATTGATGTGTCACAGCTGATTCTGTGGGCATCAGGCATGCTTTGCCTCGGAGAAATGTCCATGCAGCTTCTAGTGATACAAAAGTATTTTGGTGTTCAATCCCACTGCCATAGGATATTTGCTATTACAAGGAAGTGAAGGATCACTTATTTGTCAAAATTTTGATTCCCAGTGTCTCCTCTCTTTGTCTCTAATAATTTCTTTTACCCACAGGTTGGCCTGTTCCGAAAATCCGGTGTTAAATCCAGGATTCTGTCTTTAAGAGAAATGAATGAAACCAACCCCAACAATGTCTGTTATGAAGGGCAGTCAGCATTTGACGTGGCAGATATGGTGAAGCAGTATTTCCGAGACCTTCCTGAGCCTATATTTACCAGCAGGCTCTGTGAATCCTTCCTCCACATCTACCAATGTAGGTACCAAAAGCTATCATTTTCCAATGCCTTGGATATCTTAACATTCAGCTCTACAAGGCAGTGGCCAGACTAGGACTAGTGCCAAGTCCCCCTGCAGTCAGAGGAGACAAGTCAGGCAGGACATTTCTGACAAGATGAGTTCATTGTGGCTCTGGACTTGAGAGCTCCCCGTCTGCATCCTACGAACCAGCGTGTTCTCTTCCCTGAAGGATGAGTGTAGTGGAATGCTGCAGCAGCCCCCCTAAACTCTGCTTTGGAACAATTCTTTATGCAAAATTAAGAAATAACCTGGTCCCATTGTTCATGGCATGGCATAGCTCCTGAGCAAGAAGACTCGGATATGTTGATGACATTTCTTTATTAAGGTGCCCCAGACCAGCTGCTGGGAAATGAACAGCTGGGAAATGCCCGCAGCTTTCTGCCTGTGCTCACACTGTCACTGTCCTTGAGACTCAACCCAAAAACAAAGCAAACACAAAGCTGAAATATTGCATTTCATACAATTTAAACAGGTTCTATTTCCAGTACTTTGCCCTCAAGGAATTCACTTTCAAAAAGCAGATGGATTGGGGGAGGAACTTGAAGTAGGGTTAATAATGTTATTGGGATGGACAAGTTTCTTCTACTTTTGAGCAAAGGTTTTGAAAGACAAAGTGTGAGCTTTCTGAGAGGACTGGTTTTGCAGCCTAACCAGTATGGCGTGTACTGACATAAGTCAATGAGCAACTGCTGTTCTGTATACAGTGTAGGTTCATGAATGTTCTGTTGGGTTTTATTTCGTCACCTGTCAGGGTTTTAAAATTTTGTCTGAAAATGATTTATTTGTTTGAAGTAAGTTTTCTTCTTGCATTCACAAATCCTCCTTTGTAAAGAGGTCTACAATTCCCATGTACAAAGGATGTATAACTGTTCTCCTCCAATTATTGTAATCTGGCCACTGTTTACCTCCTGTCTCTTGTTTTGGGAGAGAAACAGCAAATGCCCAAATTCTATTTACCCCACTCACCCATCTTCTGGCAGATGTGACTGGAGCAAGTGGACAGATCAAATTACTCTTTTGGAGATCAGAACTGTGCTGCTTTCACCAAGAAGAGTGTTTTGTGTGTTCTATATATGTGCTTCTACCTGAAGGGAATGAGAAGTGATCTTCTACCCTTAGCGGTGGTGTTAACTGAAGAAATCCTTGTGCTGGGGATGTGTGGCAGGATGAACCAGACCCTCCCTCCTGCTGGAGCTGTTTGGGCAGACAGTCTCAGTGGGGGTTAGTGTGAATGAAAATCTGTTGGCAAAAAGCTGGTCTCTGAATTATCTGGGAGCATCTGTTCTCTTCATGCTTGAAACTGAAAGGAAGAGACACTAGGGCAGCTACCTGCTCCAAAGTATCACTGCAGAGTAATATTTTATGGGGAGACAGGCCATGGTGTTCAAGACAAATTGCCAGTCAGGCAGCAGCATCCCTGGGTGTGAACTTGACAGGCAGTAGGAGAAATGGTTCATGTTTGATGGGATAATGGCCTTTCCTTGTCTGCTGTGAGCTTGGGAGCAGGAAATGGATGAACCTACAAGCTCAGTGCCCTGCTTGGGACCCTGCTGATGGATGCTCCTCCTGCAAGTCACGTGTGATTTTTGTCACGGTTTATGTTTTCAGATGTGCCAAAGGACCAGCAGTTTCAGGCTGTCCAGGCTGCTATTCTCCTTCTCCCAAAGGAAAACCGAGAAGCTTTGAAAATCCTCCTGTTCTTCCTGCGAGATGTGGTGGCTTTTGTTGAGGAAAACCAGATGACCCCAACCAACATCGCTGTCTGTCTTGCACCTTCTTTGTTCCACCTCAACACCCTGAGGCGGGACAGTTCCTCCTCCTCAACCAGGTATTGGCACCTTGATGCTGGCACTGCTGCTGTCCACAGTGTTCTTGCTGGAGCCATGTTTTCTGTAGCTGGCCTAGGCTCAGTGACTGATTTTCAGGGGGAAATAGCCTGTGTGTGCCTTGGGGTTTGCTGTAAATCTGGTTGCTCAGGTGCAGCAGGAGCTGCCTGCAGTGCATGGGGCCATGCAGCTGCTCACTGCCCAGTGCAGAGGGCCCTGCTAAGGCTCCATTGCCATGCTCCTGACTGTCTGTGTGTGTCCCTCACCGCTGCTGCGCTCCCCTGGTTGCCCAGGAGCCCAGCATGTGGCCCGCTGCAAGCATTAAAGTGGGGCTGGCCACTGGAGATGTGCTCCTGCATTGGCAACCTGAGCCAGCCGAGGCCTTAGGGCCCTGCAGATACCTGGCAGACTGAGGCAGCTACTGGCACTGCTTCTGCTGGGTGATAAGGGGATCATTCCTGCCAAGCCGAGCCACAGGGATGCTGTAAATTTATCTTAATAAGTAAAAATATCTGGGTTGCATAACATCCCCCATTTGAACGTGCAGGGAGGAAGGTGCCCTTGGGCCAAAGCAGACAAAGAATCTCTGAGAGCATTCATGCCTTATCTGGCCTCCTGAGGCAGGGCTGTTTGCTCTGCTCGTGCTCCTGGGCTGTGGACAGATGGATCAGGGCAGGAGAGCACAGCTGGCTGTGCAGGAGGCATCGTGCTCCCAACAGCGTAGTGAGCTGAAAACCTCACTCGGGGGGAGGACTAGTCCCAAAGCAGAAGCTGTCAGATGTGCTGTTGGCATCTTTCAGACTCTGGATAGCACAGGGGAAGGGAAAGAAAACACTAGGGATTTTCTTTTGAATGTCACAAAACATCAGAAAATGCCTCAGGCATCCCTGTGCTGAGCTGGCACACGGCAAGGGAGCCACGGGGCCACGGCAAGGGCACCTGGGCGTGCGATGAACGGCAGCAGGTCCTGCTGGATTGCTGTGCTGTTTGAGCTCCTAGGAGCTACACTCTGGGAGTTGTTCCTCTTTGCTTTACATCAACACTGCTCTGAAATGTTAGGACCAAAGATAGCAATGGAGTTTTCTCTTTGTAGTCAGTGTTGAGAAGCCAGGATGCTTTGAAGCTTTAGCTCTGCTGTAACTGTGCATTAATGCCTTGGTGCAGGGTTCCCACTTCAAAGGGTTCAAGCTGACAGGTCTGACTCTGAGGAGCAGCACTGAGGACTATCATCTTCCACTCAATTTTCAAGCCATTTGGCAGGAATGCACATAGATAAAAGTTTCATAAGCCAGGACTAATGATGTAATTCCACTAGCATGAATTAAAAGAGAGGACTGTTTTTGAAATGTGTTGGGTGTGGTTTGGGCCAAAGGATTTAAAAGGTTCTATGTGGCCTTTGCAGGTATCAAAGGAGCATGATATTGAAGATTATACACAAATAAGCTTGAGGTCATTGTTGCTCTTGGCTCTGTATGTGATAACATGTTTGGGGAATAAATCCTTTGCCCTGGACACCTTTGGGATGTGCTGGGAGGGAATTGACCTTCAGTGGTCACACTGCATGAGCTCTACATGGCACACGCAGGTCCTTCAGTGCAGTGTGTTCTGTGTGTGGTTCCCAGCACTTTGCTCACTCAGCCTTCCTTTCACCTGCCCCTCTCCCAGGTCCAGTCAGAGGAAGTGCAGCTTGGGGAAGCCAGACCAGAGGGAGCTGAATGAGAACCTGGCAGCAACGCAGGGCTTGGCCCACATGATAATGGAGTGCAACAGGCTCTTCCAGGTACGTCGCTCATTTGTCACCAAGCAAAAGCTCTGGGCATCCTGGGGGGGTGGCTGGCTTGGAACAGCAGCCGGGCAATGTCCCTGCCAGCCCAGCTGCTGCTCTGTGCCTGTGACAGATGGGAGTTCTGCTGCTGCCACCAAAGAGAAAATGGGTGTCACTGCAGGCACTCCTCCATTCCCCCCTCCATCCCCAGTGTGATGGGGCTCGACTCCATGGGCCTGGGGACAGCGTAGAGAGCACCTGTGGGGCAGTGGCTGCCGTGCGCCTGGGCAGGGAGGGCCTGGCCATCCCTGCTGGAGAGTGGGCTGAAGTTTTGCTGTCGGGGCCTGGCCAGAGCAAGAGCCATGCCTGTGCCTGGCCACTGACCCCAGTAATCTGAATCTGGACCTTGGCCCACAGACTGACTTCCCAGCTTGACCGCGGCCTTTGCCCGTCATTATGGACTTGCCTAGTGATCCTTAGACTGTGGCTAACGCTGGTTGCTGTCCCTGGACCTGATCCTGACCTCCCTTGCTCACGTTCCTGGCTCTACCTCGGACCTCATCGCCATGGATGTGTGTGATGATCTTTACTCTTGGCTGACCCTGGCTGCCACCTCTGGCACAGCTCCGGCAGTGTGGGACAGGGCAGCTGCCCTGCCAGCCCTCTCGTCCCACTTGACACCTGGCCCCTGTCCCTCAGGGGTGCTGTCCACACTCCAACAGTCAGCTCAGACCTTCTCATGCTCTGCTCCAGCTCCTCGTCTGGGCAGGGGACACTGCCCCATGGCTCCCCTGCAGACATATGGCCCTGCCCCAGGGCTCCCCCAGCACGGATTCCACAAGCAGTGCCTGGCTTCTGAGTGACACCCCACCCCAGGACAGCTGGGGTTCCCAGGGCTCTGATCCCTGCGTGGCATCAGTCTCCAGCCCAGACAGGGCTCCTAAGAGCCTCCATCCACCCCCAGCCCAACCATGGGTCCCCGTTTCCCCAGCAGCGGCCTGAACCCCTGAGGCCCCTTGGGGTGCCCTGCCACCGCTGCCGGCCCTGTGCCCTCTGGTCAGTGCTGGCAGCACGGAGCTGGCCCGTTCCTGGCTGCACAGCCCCCATGGAATAGCCCCATGGGAACTCCGAGCTACCCTTGCACACATGGACATTCCACAAACCCCTGCCATGACCATTGCTGCCCCCAGCCCTGAGCTGTGGGGCTGCCCCTCACCCCGAGGTGCTGGGGTCCTGCTGGTGTGCCCCCCACCCTGCCAGGGTAGGCGTTAGGTGCTGAGACTCCGGCATTGCCTGGAGAGGGCTGTTCCCCTTCTCCGGAGGCCACAGCTCAGCGCGGCAGCCCCTGCCGTGCCCGTGCCTGGAGGAACACGCGGCTCTGCTGCTCCACACCCACACCTGGACTGCTCACTGCGGCCACCGCTGGACTGCGGCTGCGGCTGCTCCCGCCCCCGCGGCCCTGCCAGGACCCGGCGCGCCAGCGCTGCCAGCGCAGCCCCGCGGGGCCCAGGTAGGGCGAGCACGGAGTGGCACGGGCGGGGGTGCACGTGGGGGACAGGGTGCACAGCACACGGCCTGGGCGGCCGGCGAGGGGACACGGCTGTCACCTGCTGTCACCCCGCTGTCACCCGGCTGTCACCCGGCTGTCACCCGGCTGTCACCCCACTGTCACCGCGGCACCAGCGCCAGGCCTGGCGGGTTTGTGGGCAGAGCTCAGCCACCGGGGAGGGCGTTTGCACAGCTCTGCCCATGGTGGAGTGCCAGCTGGTGCCCACCACATCAGCTGCTGGACACTGACCAGCTGAGAGCCCTCCCCAGCTCTCTGGACATGGAAGAACCTGATACAGATCTCTTATATCGATATATACGTATCTCTATATATATGTACATACATATACACACACGTGCGTATGTCAGTGAGCACCTGCATCAATGCAACACCTTCGCTCCAGTGGTAGCACAGCTGCATCTCTGTGCTGTTTGAGGACTCTGGAAGTTTTTTTAGGGGGCTCACGGCAGAGCCTCCAACAAACCTCAAGGCAAAAGCAGGAGCTGTGGCTCCTTGTAGTTGCCCAAGATTGGTACATGCTGCACAAAGAGGTTTGCAGCTCCATAGGGATTCAAAACATTGCTGCTGAGGGGAAAGGCATTTCCCTTGTGTTTTCCTCGGGGGGAATGTAGTTTAACTGATCTGCTCCTCCCCTGGGCATCCTGCTCCTCCAGGTAAAACTGCTGCCTGCCTCCCCGCACCATCACAGATGACATCAAAGGCTGGGTGACCTGCTCATACGTGGCGCCAAAGGTAAAGTGGATGGAGGGAGTATGGACCAGAGTATTATTGGCTCTGGGAGCGTGGGTGGCTGGAGGGTTTCCTGGAGGCACCCTTGGGTGTTCTGAGTTCATGGGCTTTGGCTCCTGCACCAAGAATTGCTCTGAGCTGTGCTCACAGCCACTTGTCTGCCTCTGGATCTGCAGCTGCTGAAGCCACGTTCCTTTTCTCTACTTCTCCCTCTACTTCTTTATCCCTTACCACAACCCCACTCCAACAGACAGAAACAACTCCAGTTGTTTAGTCCCTTTATTGTCTTTCCACAGGGAACCGCTACATCCTCTGCACAGGCTTAATCCCCAGGATGTCGAATCCTTTGGCCATGACGGCGGCAGTGGCTTCGCACAGCAGCAGCCTCCACATATTCACCTTCACGATCTGGCCTGGAAAACACACAGGAGCTGGAGTGGCTGCTCAGAACAGCACCTTCCCCAGGGGAAGCCCCTCTGCCCAAAACCAGGCCCTGGACTGGCACATGGAACCCTTACTGCTCTCCTCAAGCCAGGCAGACTGACCAACCCTCCTGTCTCCAGGTGCCTGGCTGCTCCCAACTCTACTCAACCTTCCCTGCTCAGTGACAACACGGGCTCTGCCAGTCTCTGTCAATCCTCCCACATGGACACAGTAGTGTGACAACAGCCTTTCCAGCACAGGGTAACACCCTGGAGATGGATGTAACACCACAGGATATGACACAGGCACAGGCAGCACCCCAAGGCCAACACTCACCAGTCTGCCTGTCCTTCTCGACGCAGTAGCAGCTGTCGTAGAACTCAGTGAAGGTGGTGGCCAGCTCATACAGGTAGTCACAGAGTGTGTGCAGTAACAAGTCCTCCAGGATCTTCTGCAGGATCTCAGGAAACCTCAGGATGCACTTGCCCAGTTTCCACTCCTTCTCATGGTCAAGGACAAGCACCTCCTCCCTGGCTGCCTTCCGCAGCATCTGCTCATCGATATTGGCCAGGCGAGCAATTGCCCTGGAATGGTCCCAAACAGAGTCTGTTTGTGAGGGGCCCAGGGCGCAGGGCCAGCCTGCTCACCTGTCTGGCCTGGCTCAGGGCTGATGGCCTCCCTTGCCCAGTCCTGGGTGACCAGGCCAAAGAGGACAGTCAGCCCTTGGGGAGATCCAGGAGGGCACTGCTCCAGTGGACGGGAGGGAAGGGCTGTAGGCACCTGCATCAGCAAGGACTGCTGCTATGGCCAAGCTAACCAGGGCTCAGGGTGCCAGAAAAACTGGGGTGTGGCAATACCTGAGCTGAGCAGTTATGGGAACACAAGATGCGTCCCTTTCCAACCACCTAAACCCTCTGCTTACCAGGAACTCCCACAGTTCCCTCCCTGGGCTCTCTGTCACACAGACAAGCCATTTCAGGTGGCACTGGACACATGGTGTGCAATGACAAATAAAATCCTGTCTGTGGTGCATACCAGTGTAGCTGGCTTCTCTTACAAACACCCCCAACAGCACTGCTGTGACTGTCACCCCTCTGCCCACATGTCCCTTTGTGACAGAGATGCAGAGAGCACCAGCAGCCAGTCCTGCAGCTCCCTGCAGCCCACGCACCGGATCCGTGTGAAGGCATAGAGCAGATAGGCAGCTGTGTTCCCTCGGTCATCCAGCATCTTGTCAAAGGAGAACACGTAATCGTTGAGTCTGTTGTGGGACAGATCTGCATATTTAATGCATCCAAAAGCCACCGATGTCTGGGCAGCTTTCAGCTCTTCTGGCGTCAGGACCTGGTGCAGTTCCAAAACAGGCAGCAGTCAAGAGGAGAATGAAGCACAGCACACAGCGTTGGCCCCTCAGCAGGGCTGAGGAGGAAAGCCCAGGCTGCTGAGGGGATTTGCCCACCTAGTGCTCAGTTCATCCACACCTCTCTGCTTCAGGGCACCAGACAGCCCCACACCCACCCCCCACTCCTGCAATCCACTGGCACCAGAGCCCTGCTCAGGCTAGGGCTGGCTCCCTCTTCTGACAGCCCACAGGACCTCTGTGCCCCACAGCCTGCCAGGTGTGATGTGCTCTGCTCCTGCTTCTTACAAACGGCATGTACATGGAACAAATGTTGGTCTTCCTACCCTTATGGAGCATTTTGGTCAATCCAAACACTTGCAAACCCCTCCCTGCTGGAACAGTGGCAGCAGGGCAAAGCACTTTGTGCCTGACTTCTATAAGCCCTTTAGAGATTTTTCAAGGTGTATTTTCTCTTTGCTTCCTTGTGTTCCTGTTTGAAAAGGAACTTTTCACTTTAACCCTACACTACACTTCCCAATCCCACTGCCTCACACTGTGCTTGGACAGTTTGGTCCTTCTGTTACGTTCCATGTCCCGCACTGCCCAGTTCCCTGCAGGCCATCAAGAAGCAAGACAGGCAGAAATCTCATTAAGCAATGCCAAGGCCATAGTCTGTGAACACGTCTGGGAAGTTCTCAGGAAACAGAAGCAATTTGTCACAACTACCTTGTCCCGTTCCTTGTCTTTCAGCTTGTCCATGGCTCGTTTCAGCCCTTCCTCCAGCAGGTCTATGAGACGCACTGTGTCCCCTGAACGAGTTTTAAATTTCTTCCTGAAAACAAGCAGCCAAAATGACCGCCTGCATAAGAGACAAAACCCCTCCACCCTCTGCCTAGTGCCCAGCAAGCTCAGGAAAAAGCACATGGCAAATCCTTTTGTATTGTAGAAATTGCCATCACATGGACAGCTCCAAAACTGAGAGAGCACTCACAGCATGGTCAGCAGGAATGGCCAGGAAGGATTCAACAGTCAGAACTGGCCAGTTCCAGACATTAAGCAGCACACAATACCAGTACCGGACTTTTCCCAACTTTTGTTTCATCTACCATGAAGGAGGTAGAAAATAATGAAAAACATGACCTTTGCCACTGCCATCTCCCAGTACCCACAGTAGCACCCACCAGCCAATCAAGTGCCCCTTGCCAAATGCCAGGCAGCAGAAACCGGGCTTGAGAGGGAAGGTGACCACAGCAGCGGTGGCTGTGTGCATCAAGGACAATGGCACAGAACACAGTAACACAGTTACAGGTAACAGCACAGGATGCAGTGCTTTCTAATGGGGTTTTTTTGGTGTGCCACATACGTACTTGTCAACAAATGAGAGCAAGTCTCCTTCATTCACTCAAACTTCATCTCCAAAGCACAGAGAGAGGAAAAAGTACACCCAGACACTTACTTGTCTTCTCCCAGCACCACTCCAAAGGCAGCATGGGCCACTCTGGTGACTTTGGGATCATACCAGCCAACCATCTGTCCAGCTGCAAACACTGTTTGGAAATGCACAGACTGCAAGGAAATAAACACCAACAACTGGTTCTCAATCCACTCCTCAAGGTGCAGTTTCTTCAAAGCTTTATCCTATTCACAAAAACGTTCTCACAATAGACTTGAAGTGTTCCCAGCTTCACAGACAAATTCTCCTTTGAAAAGTTCAGCCTTTCCAAGAGTTTTCCAGCTTTACAGAAGCAGCAACTGGCAAATTCCCATCACAGCTCAGACAAGGAGTAAATATAGCAATCACACTGAAGACCCTGTGGTGTTCTCCCTGTGTTCCTATTGCATCCATCATTTTACACACTTTGTGCTGACCAGCACCAACAGTTACAGCAGAGGGTGCTGAACTCACCTGGCCACTATCCACAACGTAGATAAGGATGTCACCCTTCTCTTCAAACAGCCTGTGCTTCAGAGCAGCCAAGTCTGATGTGTCATACGTGTAGCCCCCGTCCGATTTCATGATTGTCAGCGGGACAGGGAAACCCGGCACGAACACGACCTTCCGGCCATCATCAACCTGGACAAATCCTGCAAAAGCAATGAGAAACATTGCGTGCTGAATCACAACAGGGAGCTTCTGGGCCAGCAGCAACACTTCCCTTCCCTGCTGCTACCAGGAAGAAAAGGCCACGCACCCACATAATCAAAAATAACCATGCACAAGGAAGCAGATTTGCACAAATGTGGCCTCACCAGGAAAGACCTAATTGAAGAACTCCCATCACTTGCATCCAGATCTGCCTCTACAGCCACAAACCCACCACAAAATGCGGCATTAAAGGCAACAGAAACTCCACAGAGGTATGATGAGGACTCTGCACAGAGTCTTTCTGAGGTGAGACAGTCAGAACACTTCGGATGGTGAGACTCAAAAACTGCAAAATCCAGACAGGAACACATGAAACCAGAGACTTTTTATGCTGCATTTGGCTTCTTGCCAGTTTCAAAGTCAACATGATCCAAAAATCCCACTGTCTTCAGAGAGATTTCTCAGACAAAGTTCCCACACAGTCACAACACTAAGACTGGGAAGCTCTTAGACTGTTTACTCAGAATACAATAAATTCCAGTAGTACCCTGTGCTACTGCCTACAAATATCACAAACTGCTTTTGATGTCAGCAAGAAAGATTCAGGCTTTCTGGAACGAGGAGAAGACACAAACTATCCACTTAGGAAACGTGGCTGAGAAAAAAAAAAAGCAAAGGTGAGGAAGATGTAACTTGAAAGGCATCAGCCCTAAGCCCTGCTGAATAGGACTGAGGTTACCATGCTCATCCTCACAGTTGCACAACATCTGACCCGAGACCAAAAGCCTCACCTTTATCTTCAAATTCTTTCACAATGTCTTTCATCATCTCATGGTAGAAGGATTCCCCTCTCTCTATGATTGTGACATCCAAACAACTGTAGATTTTCTGGAATTCTTGAGGGAAACAGAACAAAATACTTACATTAAAGGCACACAGTGGGAATCAGTGGCATGTTTACCAGTGGGTACATCAAGGCCCAAAAAGCATTATCCATCTCTTGGGCAGGCCATCAGACTAGGACTCAGGAGACAAAAGATTTAGCTGAAAGTCTCCGCTTAAGACAGCCCAGTACTTTAGTTGTACAGGCTTTTTGCTTTAGCTCCTCTTAGCAGTGTGACAGTGATTTTCAAGAGAAAACAGAAGGGTGTGCTCAGACATAAAGCGAAGAAAGCCACACTGTTCTACGGCTGAGACATGACTCCAGACATGGCCAAGTCACCTCTGCGTGACACGTCACAGATCAGATTCCAGGCTTTAAGGAAGTCGGGGTTTTTGCTCTGCAGCAGCACCACACATTGGTAGGCTCGCTTCTTAAATTCCTCCTCTGTGTCAAACCTCCGCTTGGACTCCTGCAGGGAAACACGTGGAAAAGCACTGATTTCTCCCCTGAAACAAACCACCACTTCTAACAGGCTCTCTGAGTGTGCTTATCTCAAGGCAGAAAGGCTGTGTGCTTACAAAGGCCTTTGACTGTGCCCCATTCAGACAGTTCAGTACCAGAGACCACAGTTCATCACCCTGTGGCTGGTTATCGCAATAATCTAACAGTGACTTGATTCTTTCATTTTTCCAAAACTATGCTGCAATTTGTAAAGCTCCTCAATCTGCTTTTCAGATGCTGACATAAACATCACACTTATCTGCTATACATACCTTGTAAAAAGCTTGGAGATCCCCAATGGGAGGAGAAACAGTTAAGTAATCCGGAAATTTGTCCTGGAGGTGAGCAATGAGCATTCCAAACTGTGTGCCCCAATCTCCTAAATGGTTCAACCTTGTAGCAATTGAAGAGGACAATAATAATTATCTCTTAAACATATGCTTTAAGATACACACATTTTAAAAATATATTCTAAAAGAAACAGACATAATACCAGAAACCCAGCCTAGGCAAGCTCCCCGATTTCACTGCACTGAAGCTGCTGCCCACCTTGATTCCTAACCCTGCTACACTTGCTCAGCTTAGTATCTGCTACCCGTGAAGGATTACTTGCTATGTGCTTATGAACTAAGACCAATACAGAGCAGAACAGAGAGACAGGGACTGCACAAACAGCCCAGCAAGCCCACCACAGCCAGCCAAGGCACTGAGTCTCACCTCAGAACATCATAACCCGCGAACTCGAAGAGCCGGCACATGCTCTCCCCGATGATGGTGGAGCGCAGGTGGCCAACGTGCATCTCCTTGGCAATGTTGGGGGAGGAAAAATCCACCACCACCTTGGGCATGGAACCAAAGGAACACATGAATAAAAGGCTGTTACCGCACCTCGTGTGTTTGATCTGGGTTTTGTTAGGGGGAGCAGGGGGAATGGGAATGACCCCTGCTGACCCTCAGCAGGGAACATCAGAGCGAGCTTTGCTGCTGTCCAGCTGAGGGTCAGGGATCACTTCCAGACTGACCTGGGCACAACCCCCACCCCCAGGGAGCTCTGTCCCTCAGCCACCAGAGACCACAGCAAGTACAGGAGACCTACCCCACGGTCCCCAGTTCCTGTGCCACATCCCACTTACTCTGCCATAACAACCTGCTGACATGGACATCTGCTCAGTTTATCCCTTCGGGGGGGATTTCAAAGCTGCCTGCAACCAGAACACTTCCCCTGTATCAAGATGGCTGTGTGCTTACTGCTGTACCTTTTTCCTTTTGCCAATAGCTGGTGGCTGAACTCCATTGATCAATAAACTGCTCAGCTGCTTCGACACAAAATCCTTTCTCAAGTGGACATTGATAAAACCTTTGTAGGAAAAAAAAAGCAATGAGTGCTGGGGCTGCAGAAGTGCCTCAAACCATCTTTTGTTTCCTTCCCCCCTGGATTTCTGTTTTCATGCATCAAGCACAAGAGCACATGAAGTCACCTTGACAAAACATTTTTCAGTCACAGGACAACAAAGCTGTCACTTGAAGACAATTTCTGTTCCCAGATTAGAAGAGTCTGTTCACACCACTATAGCCTTTACTGCAGGAGTCAGATGCTGCAAGCTACTCCACTGACATAACTCCTTTTTGTAAACTCTCACTCAACAATGAATTTATAGAAATAATTTTTTGTGAGAAAATAAATAATTTGCTTTCCAGAGTGCAAAACCAAATCCTGCTTTATCTTTTTTTAGAAATTGATATCTTAAAGCATATAGTTTCATCTGGGATAATTTATGCTCATGGTATGACACGGTCTTACTTCTACTGCTTCACAGAGCCAATGAACAAGCCCGAGCCCTAGAAGGGCTGTGCCATGGGATTTCTGTGTTTATGCTGAAGCCCTAAGGAATACGAGCCCTTGTATTCTTCCCTGGGTCACGGGGACAAAACAAATGCAGCAATTAATAACCTCCATGCTACTCCAGCCTCTTAGTTTTGAGAGGACAAGGTTTCCTCACCACGTAAGCAACTGTGAGGAGGGCTGTCGATTTTTGCTGTGATTTCATGATGGGGGCTTGATTCCCATCACCAATATTGAAAGAGGAAAAGATGGTCCCTCAAGGATCAATGGAAAAATTGTTAATCATGATCATACCTGCCAATTCTAATACAGAAGTAGATTTTCTGCTGCTGCCCAAGTCTGACTGCTACAAAGGTCACCAAGTCAGAAGAAACTAATTCACCATGAAACTGCAGTTTTAAAGCACAAAACAGCAGAACTCAACTCAGCTTCCCTCTCACTATACAACTGCCCTTTTTTGCTTTAAGATATACAAAGTGTGTAAAATGAAACTATCTTACCAGGACCAGCAATTTCCACCTTCTCAATGCATTCATTGGTAGGAATATTTTTTACTATTTTCTCTGCAATTTCTCGTGGGATAACCTTCTGTTCCCTGGTTTTGAGCAGTATCTGGAACACAACAGAGATCAAGTAAAATTCAATCCTCTGAAACATTCCAGAGAGCAAAACAAAGAGCACAGATACTGAGGCACTGAGATATCCTCTCGGTCCTTCAGCTTCTTCATGTCCCATACAGAGACACACACACAAAAAGAGAAACGTCTCTAGCAAATTTTACAGATTAGATCAGTTCTCCACAGCATAAGCCTTGACTGGACCCAACATGTTCACCTCCTTCTGCTCAGAGTAGTCCCTGTGTCAGAAGAAAGTCTCCCAGGCTATTTTTCAAAACCTGCTAAGTGGTTTGGCAAATTTGAATTTTTCTAAGCTAGTAAAAGGGACAAACCCTTTAAAAATCAACATAGCTGGCACAGTCCTTCAGCGCTTCACAATCCTGATGATCAGTCTCATGGGTGCCCTCAGCTCTGCCAGCATTCACATTTGAAGTTCTGAACTGTGCCTCCAGCAGATGCTGAGTGTGGTTTCAGAGCAGGTCTGTTTATTTATGATTAAACACAACCACAGCAAACTGCCTTCAGTCCTGTCTTAGTCTCGAGCTTAATAAATAAATAAGTGAATAGATTAATAAGTGAATAAATAAATAAAATCCAACAACCCAAGCAAACAAAGATCATCTCAGCACTACCCAATTTTCTCCAAAGAGCATCAGAAAAACTGCTGTTAAAGTAGCTCTCCATTTCCCTGGATACATGAGCGGCCCAGTGTGAGGAATTCAAAGAACAGGACACAAGTTTACATACAATGATAGCATCAGAGTGGTCTGAGTTGGAGCAGACCTTTGAAGATCACCTAGCCCAAGTACACAACTTCCCTGTCCATTCCCAAAGCATCTTCTCACATAGCTTTTTGCAAATCTTACAAAAACACCCTTTAGGACGATTCTGTAAGCTAGCCCAACCCATCCCCTGCAAAACACTACATTCACACTTGTATAAATTTACCAAAAGTATTTGTTTCTGAGCACATGATTTTCTGGTATTACTGTGATTTGTTTGAAAACAATCCCACTGAGGCCACGAAGACGATGTACCTCTTTGTCAACTCAGAATTTACACTCACGGCTTGTATTTGCTAATTTACAGTTTGCTCTAACATGTATTTCTACTGAAGTTTCAGTTCTCTGTTTAACCTGTCACACACAGGATCCTTACAAGACGGTAAAGGCTTAAAAAGGGCAAGAGAAGCAAACCTCAGTAGCTTTAGTGTTACTCAAAGTGTAAACTACAGGGAAAAGAAATGCAAACCCAGATTACGGGCATGTTACATCAGATTACAGGCACATTATCTGAATCATTCCAGAAATAGTTACCACACTCCTGCTACTCTAAGGAGCAAGTAGAGCTCCTGGCTGAAATCCCAAGCGTTAATATGCTAATGAGCTCCCAGGAGAACAACAGGCATTTGTGAGGGTCCTTTCCACATCAGCGAGCAGGCAGGCAGAGGCTGCAGCCTGGCACGTACCAGGGCTGCCCCAGTCAGGGCACTTCCCGCTCCGCTGGCAGTCCCAGTGACCCTGACCTGTGTTCAGCTCTGCGCAGGAGACACCCCGGGAAGACCTGCACCACAGCCAGGCCCCTAAAACAGGCTGAAAAGTCCCCTAAAACAGGCTGAAAAGTCCCCTAAAACAGGCTGACAGGAAGTCCCCAACCTGCCGCTCTCATGTCCTGGCTCTGCCATGCTGACACACTGCCCGTGTGAGCAGGGCCAGGCTCTGGCGCAGGGCACAGGGAACAAGCTCCACAGCCAAGCCCAGCCCCAGGAACCCTCACTCACCACCACGGCTGACAACCTGGGACCCGGCAGCGGGCTGGAAGGGGGCTGTTCAGACACTGAGCTATGTGAACCACGGCGGCACTGGGAAGCCTGCACTGCTCGAGAAGCCCAACTGCGACTTAATTGGGGTAACGCGGCGGTCAGAGAGGTGGCAGCGCCCTGAATCCCGTGGCAGTGCAGTCACCCAGGGCAGCGGCACAGCCACACTATGCTAATGAGACCGAGGGGAGACACGGGATCTGGGAGGGCACTGCGGCCCTGCTGCCTGGCACGTATCATATCCGTGCTGCCCCAGCCACGCTCCTTGTACGGGACAGCAGAGTTCCATCAGCGGCAGAGCAAGTCCAGTGTCAAACCTGCCAGTCTAATGGGTCAATAAAAGTGAATTGACAACAGGAATTGTGAAAAAATGAGCTGTTTCTCTTTAGATTGCCAAATAAGAGCGCTGTAATTAGTGTCTACCCAGTCACCCAAAGGCATCAATGCACTGCAAGTTTGGGCACTTCAGCTCCAAAGCTAGAACACACTACCTTCTTTCTCCCACCCTTCCTGGATTTACTTCAGCGCAGCCCAGCCCACTGAGCAGGCTGAGCAACTGCTGAAGTGTCTCTGATTCTATTTGGGTCCTCTTTGGTCAAACTCCCTGTACCCAGGGAATTAACAAAAGATGTTAAACAAAGGACTGAGCCAGAGGACCCTGAAGGGCAGTGCCCCAGCAGCAATCCACATCTGGCTGGGCTCTGAGAAGGCACTTCCCCAGCACGTCCAGGCCTGACAATGCCCAGTTTCCTCTGGCTGGAGCTCAGGGAGGGCAGTTTGAGATGTCAGACACAGGGATCCAAACTCACCAGAGCACACAAGGCAGCACCTGGGCTCCTCTGCTCTGCTCTGTGTGTCTGTGAGCAGGAGGAAACCCCAGCACCCCCAGCAACGGGAGGTGTGAGCCAAGTGGGGAGGCTGGAGATGCCTTTGTCACCTGCCCTGTGAGAAGGGGGTAGCTGCACACAAATGTGTGGGGATATTATACTTTCCTGGCACTACGAAGAGCAGTTAAGAGGTACACAGGTGTTTCTCAACATTTTGCAATTCTCCAGAATCGTGATTTATTGTTTTGCTGTTTTCAGTTCCAAACATACAACTCACTAATTGGTAGTTAATTGCACATCATTAGTAAATCGATGCAGCACTTAAATCCTGATTTGATTTAGATCCCACGAACTGTGCAGTTTTTCTGTGTCACACACGTTAACTCTCTCATACCAGGCACCTGAACAGAGGTTTAAAGGCCAGCTCTGTAAAGGCCAATGCTTCTCTTAAAATGCCATTAAATACCCAATTCTCAGCCCATGTGCCTGCAGGAAGCCCAGAAAAACTCCCATATTGCAGCTCTTACTGTGCTGTCTATCCCTTAACTTCCAACAGACAACATCCCCATTTTTGCTTCTTTGTTAGGAGAGTTTACAACATTTACCTGTGATATGCCCATGGCACTGTTACACTGGTAGTCCCCAAATTTGGGCTGCTGACTCGGTGTCACCACCAGAGGAGGGTTTTCTAAGTCTGGGTAGGCAGCCTGAATGGCAGCTCCAAAGATCTCCTGGAGACAGCTGTTGATATTAACCATGCTTTTGACTGATTTACTTCTTTCTTCTTGAAGGCTCTGAAAAAGAAAACCACCAAAATCCAGAAGGCTAAATTCACAACATCTGAGGAGCTGTTACATCTCACTTTTCTCCTTGGCTGCCTGGCAAAGTACAGCTGACAGATTTGGCTGACACCTCCAGGCACAGGAGCAACATATTCAACATAAAAATCACATGATTCTCCTGCTGAACTTCCTAGCACAAACCCTCCCCTGACTGCAGGGCTGCAGTGCTTCTCACACCTGGGCTGCTGAGCCTGGGACAGACCTCAGCTGGGCCACCTGGTGGAAGACTGCCCAAGACAAGACCATGCGGGCTTAGTGACCTACTGACATTTTCCATAAAACAGGTTTCGGTTTAAGGAACCAAGAAATAACGGAAGTGCCACCAATTAAGGTGTCAGAATGCAGAGCAAGCATGCTGTCACACATCAGAGCTGTGACAAACTGACACCATTTACTTAGCTTGTCCTCATGAGAATGAAAACCACATGGTACAGCAGTAATTTTTTATTCCCTTACCTTCTTAAGGAAGTTTAACCGGTACTTGAGCTTTGCGTTTTCGTCTCGCAACCCTTCCAAACTCGGGGAGACTCCCAAGCACCCAAAGTTCTTCAGACGCTCAATTTCTGCAGTTAACAACTTGATCTCGTTTTCCTGAAAAGCAAAATGAGCTGTCACACAGTAACTCCTGGAGAGGGGACAGGAGGTGAGGAGCTGCAAGATGTCCAGCACAGTGCTGGTTTGCCTTGTAAAGGTAACAGCAATGACATGTAAGCTGAAGAATGCCAAACAATTAATATTTGAAGATTGTTTCTACTTGTGTGAAAAACAAGGATTCTGAAACACTCTTTAAAAAGGCAGTGAGAAAATAGTCTCACTAATCTCAAGACAGAAGTACAAGAAAGACAACAGGACATGCTAATGAAACGTTCCTCAAATAAGTACTTTCTCTAGCTTTTTAAACAAAGCTATCAAATGATTGACTCAAAATTCCCTAAAGCCTTCTTCAGCCTATCTCACCATGTCACAGTTTCAGAGGAGGAAACCACGACCACTCACACAACCCCAGCAAGCTCAAGCCCCACCTAGAGACAGGAATGCCAGAAGCAGAGGGCTGCTCCACAGGGGCATTTCTGCAGGGCGCACTCACTTCCACCTGGCCACACAACCTTTCCTGCCCTGCCCTGGAAGGAAATCAATGTCTTCTCCCTTAAAACTGACCCAGTGCACTCAGGAACACTTGGGAATTTCAGGAGAGCCTCTATATTCCAAACAAACTTCCCCATGTGCCACCAGACTTCACAGTCCCAACTCAGACAAATCTGTTAGCAGCAAAATGGTTTGAAGCTGCTGCAAGGAGCAGGAATCTTTCTCACCCCACACCCTAAAGAAACCAAACAGCTGAAGTTTCAGCTCTGTTGTCCATCTCTCGCTCTCCCCCATAACAGGCTTGGTGCCCTGAGCCACAAAGCTGGCTCTGACACAGAATCCTGGAGGCCCCTGAAGGTTTGGGGGACTTGCTGCTGCTATGGAGGGAGGCAGTGAGCACTGCCCACCCTGGCTTGTCACCCCCTTGGCTCCCTCATCCAGGCTCTTCTCTGCCAGCACTTCCACAGCAGGACGCAGCTCAGGCTATTATTGTAGGCCACCAAACCTTATCAAAAAGGGCTCATTTACTTTGTTGCTCTTGAAACAATCAGACTATTTAATTAGGAAAAAAATTGGGCCATTGAATCTCTTGGTCTTGTATGTCCACCTGAACAACAGCTCCCAGGAATGCTGCTGTAACTGACTGCACATGCTCAAAAACCTAGGCTGAGGCAAAACAACCTGAAGATGGGCCTCTCTGTGGGCCAAGCTGAAAATCAGGACTTGTGAGGTCATTCTTCAGTTGTGTTTCAGTTTATGGCACCCTTCTGTGACACCCTCAAGATCTCCTCTGATACAGAGGAGAACACAATGCTGCTTCCTGCAGTCTGGATGTGAAGAAACAGGACTTTGAGGAAAAAACCCAAACCTGTATCAAACCCTCTGCTTTGGCATTTACACAACAAAAATCACTGACCAGCACAGCTGTATCTTATAAGCAACTCACTTCAAATAGTCCCATTTCAGCTTTTCTTTTCAAAACTCAAGGCAGGTGTCCCAAAATTCAGTTTTTCTCTCATTTACATACACATGCAAACCTTCCTCCATATAAGCAACAGCAAATAGATTTGTTTATTTTCAACTTTTCTTCCTGTCCTGATCTGGTAGCATTTCACATAATTTATAGACCCATTTATAAAATCTGCTGTACTTCAAGTTAAAAAATAGCACAGGAGATGTCACTGTTTTCACAGCTGTGTCACTGTAAGTTTCAGTGACCATTATTGCTACAAACATCAGAGTAGTGACATACATAACTCATCCTCCCAAGCCCAGAATGTTCCTTAAAGATAAGTGCAAAGGTATCTTCTACCCCTAATACCACATAATCTGTAAATTCTGTGTCCATACAGTATTATCTTCCCTCAGGACAGGCCTCCAAGACCCCAAGGAGAGTTCTGCATGGAAGGCAAACATTCTCCACAACCAGAAAATCACGCTTTACTTTTGAAGCGAAAATCCCTGCATGTCCAAGACAACAAGCAGCTCTTAGGTATTTCTCCTGCATTAAAAGATTCCCCCAAAGCTATAACCACCAGGATATTTTGGTACCACTGACAAGCTTTACAGAAGAGGAATCTGAGTTGGATTTTCCTACATAATCACAAACACCTCTGGCCATCTCAGGGAAGACTCACAGGAGGTGAGATGACCAGTAGTAACCTACTACAGCTTCTTTCCACACTTAGACTACAAGTGAGAAAAGAGGTTTATCCATGGGCATGGTCAGAAGACAGAACCAAAGTGCCCAGGAATCACCAACCCCAGGGCAGACACCTGGCCCAAAGAACTCTTTTACAGGGTGACAATTAGCACTGTAATTAATCACTTGGATTTGGCCAGAAGATAAAAAACTCTAAAATCCTGCCACACTTCAGCAAGTCTCATCTAATTTTTTCCCATGACTGCATCAAACCAGCAAATTCACAGCACTGGCACCTGGGGAAATTTGGGATGGCCTCACTTCAGATGAGACCAAGCCCAACACATCACCCCAGACTGTCACATTTGTCTCTCCTGTTTAGTGCTCCTCTTCTTCATAAAATACCAGCAGTAGTCCTTATGTTGTTACCTGAATGTGAACTGAGAGCAAAAGGTTTTGCCATGGTGGCCCAGCTGCTTACCCAGTGCTGCTGCTGCCATTTCAGTCTCTTTTTTTATAGGGCTCATTGACAGCTTATACAGACGATGAAATGAAATTTTCATTCAAAACGACCCAGCAGAAAAGCCTGAACTCAGCAATGCTTTCACTGGGTTCCAGAACTGATGGGGCTGGGACAGCTTTCCTCTCCAAACTGGCAATGGGGGCACCCCTGTTCAGGGAACACCACTCACCACTCTCCTCTCCCTGCTGACTAGTGAGACAGGGAAGTGAAGTGATGCTGCATCAGGGGAAGTTCAGACTGGTTCAGAAAGGCTCTTACTGGGAGGGTGCTGGTGCACTGAAACTGGCTCTCCTGGGAGGTGGCAGTGGCACCAAACCTGCCGTGGTTCAAGGAGCATCTGGGACATGCTCTTAACAATATGGATTCATTTCAGGTTGTCCTGTGAGGAGTGGGGAGGTAGACGTGACGATCCATGGAAGTCCCTTCCAACTTGAGGTATGCTATGATTCTGTGACCCCACACCCATAACCACACTGAGCTTGCCTTTTCTTCCAGGCAGATGTTTTCCAGATGTTTACATCAGAAGTGCCTCTTATCACAGCACCCTGTGATGAAGTTAATTCTCTAGTAAAGATCTGTGAAGGTTAGATGTTATTGAAAAGATATTATGAATGCTACATTCTTTCTAAAAAACAAACTACTCTACAAAACCACAGAGAAGCCTTCTAACCCCCCTCTCATGGTACCATCCAAGTGAGGAGGGAGACAATGCCACTACACCTCTGATCTAAAAGATGGGTGACTGAGAAAAGGAAGGAAAAAGCTGCTGTCAGGTCAGGAAGTGCCATGCCCTGGTTTATTCTACCTGCACTGTCTAGCACAACTTGTCAGTAAAGGGTCATACCTGATGACCACCTCATAAGGAGCTGTGGGAATTACATGAGGCCATGCTGACATCTCCAAGGCTCTTTGCTCAGCTGAGTACTAGAAATCTTCCCCTCACCTGTGAATACAAAAAAACTACAGCTTTTTCAACAGGACCAAAATCATGTTTATGTCTTCCCTTAGCACATAAGACTGTCTTCCAAGAACGCTACTTGAGCAGGTGGGTAACATGAAACTTGCACAGGCTTCTGTCTCTGGGCTTTAATATGACTTTTCTCCATCACGTTCAAAAGAAAAAAGTCAACCATAAAGGAGGGAAAATGGCCTGAGAGAGCATGGCAAAGGGAGCAGAACACCTCTCCACCTTCCCCTCCTTGCCTCTTGCTCGGTTTTATCTCTACTCCTCCTCTGCCAAGCCCTGCTGAGCCGGCTGAGCACACACTGCTTGCTCTTTGCTGGGTTATTTTCCTGCAGGCTGGTTCCCCACAGGCTCCAGGGCACGCTGCAGCTGCAAACAGGGAGCATGTGGCTGGGAGTGACAGGCAGAGTGAGGCTCAGTAATTCTGCACGGCCTCCTGCAGCCTCCTGGAGTCAGACCTGAACACTGCCCCTCCTGCTCTGCTTCCAGTGCCTGGAGTCTGCGGATGGACTAGGGATCAAACAGCAGTGACAGCAAAGCGAGAGACACCTTGCCAGAGTACCTGAGATGTCCTTCCTCTCCTAGCAGCAATGAAGGAGAATGGGAAAAATCAAAGGCAAGGAGTTGCAGAGATTCAACTGCCAGATTTATTATCTCAGTGCCTGTTGTATGTGTAAGTTGTGAGCAGCAAACTCTCAAAAGTTGCTCAAGAGCACACAAGCATGGCAGGCAAAAACCCAAAAGCCAAAGTCCAGAACCACTCAGCTGGATGCTCCTGAGGCAATGGGCAAGGTACGAGAAATGAACCTGGAGGAGTCAAAGCTTTCCTGAGGCTGCCTCTGCACCCTATTGTCAATACTGGTCATTGACTAGGACAGACCTGGCAGTTTTATTATTTATTCTTATCGTCACTGAAAAGGCAGAGGCTTGGCACCATCGTTTCCCAAACCTAAGCACCTTCTGGCTGCAAGAAATCTGCTGGAGGAGGCCGGGGTGGCAGCAGCACAGGAGGCGCATCCCTCCCTCTCCGGCTGCGCAGGGCTCCGGGCCCCGCCGGGTGATCCCTGCCCGGCCAGGGCAGGCCCGAGCAGCGGGAAGGGGCGGTCACACCGGGCCGTGTGGGGCCGGTTCCCGTAGACCGCTCCGGGAAGGTTTTTCGGAACGCTCTTACGCTGCCGCCCTCACGCCCGGCGGGGCAGACGAGGCAGCGCTGCAGCC
>WBMY01006641.1:1066158-1132522 GCA_013397315.1 Donacobius atricapilla
CCCCCCCTTTGAAACGTGTCCCCGCCCCAGCAGCTGGGTACAAAATGGGCACAGGGAAGGTGCCCGCAGGGGACAGGAGCTGAGGACGGGGCGGAGCTGTGCCAGGGAGGCGCAGGCTGCAGAGCAGGGAAAGGTTCTTCCCCCGGAGGCTGCTGGCACTGCCCAGGCTCCCCAGGGAATGGGCACGGCCCCGAGGCTGGCAGAGCTCCAGGAGCCTTTGGCCAGGGAGCCAGGGATGCCCACGGGTGGCTGTGCAGGGCCAGGGGCTGGACTGGGTGCTCCTTTGAGTCTCTTCCACCTCAGGATATTCCAGGATTATATGAAATGTGTCAATTACAGCATCTCATGGGACAAGACATGTGAAAAGCTATAGGCTTCCAGCTGGCGACATGAAAGAACCCCAGTTTAGGTGCCAGGTGANNNNTGCTCTCGGCTTCCCCTCCCCTACCCAGCCAGCCCTTCCGCTCCCCAGGGGCCCCGCGACTCGCCCGGGGCTCCGGGCACTGCGCCGGCTTCGGTACCGGGAGAGCGCTCCCGGGACTCGCTGGCCACCGGCGCCCCGCGGAGCCCCGGGGCTGTCCCGCTCGGGGCTGTCCCAGTCCGTGCCATGCCGTGCCGTGCCGTGCCCAGCTGTCCTGTCCCGCCCCNTGGCCAGGGAGCCAGGGATGCCCACGGGTGGCTGTGCAGGGCCAGGGGCTGGACTGGGTGCTCCTTTGAGTCTCTTCCACCTCAGGATATTCCAGGATTATATGAAATGTGTCAATTACAGCATCTCATGGGACAAGACATGTGAAAAGCTATAGGCTTCCAGCTGGCGACATGAAAGAACCCCAGTTTAGGTGCCAGGTGAGGAGAAGATTCACTCAGACAAAAAGCAAGAAGGCAGGCTTGTCCAGAAAGGTCACTTTATTGGAAAAACCTAAAATGGACTTTAAACCTGCAGCCCTCCTCCCACAGCAGTGGTTTCAATGGGCTCCCCACGTTACCTTAACAGACCCATTACAGACATGAGCTGCAGTACAAATGTTAAAAGTGCAAGTATTCTGAACTTCACACCTACTTTTATGACCTGGCAGGAAACACAAATGCTTCACAGCTCACAGAGAATTCGTTCACAGCACTTGGGAGTCCCAGCTGGCTCCCAGCATTCCCCACTGGGTACAAAATACATCACTCAAAGGAGAGTCCGATGCAGAACATCATACAAGGTAGGGGTGAGGTTCCTTCAAATTTATTTTATTGCAGTAAAACCTCTAAAAGGTAGAGCTGTACAAAAAGTCTAAACAGCATTATTTAAGAATAACAGCACCTTACGCTGCATTTGTTCTTATTTAAAATTCTATTTCCCAAAAATACATTCCTAAATATACAAACTATACAATCTTGTCACTTTAATGCTGGTTTCTGTGATGATATAACTTTAACCTAAAAATCTTCAAAACATCCACATACTGACAAAAGCTCTAATATACAAATGCCTTGGTACCTTCATAATACCACATAAATAACTTCAAAACCCAATCTGCATTTGTAGAATTGTCCAGAAAGCAAATACTTTATGGTGATCACACATCGTCCGCAGAGAGTGTTGGGATGTTTATTCTTGGCCGTGTGAAAAATGCCATTTTCTCTCTGAAAAAAGATGATCAGTTGTTAATGCAACAGAAATCCTGCCAGAAATGTCCATCATCCACATGAGAATTTATCCCAACAGCTGTCCCCACAAGGAGCAGATGTACCTCCTCTCACAACCTACACCTTTTATTTACTTATCTGACATGAGTTAGACCCAGAACACTGACCTTACGAAAAAGCATTTCAGAAAGGCTCTGGGCTTTTTCCTTTCTGGGTCTGTAACTTAGGGAAGCAAAGGGCTGCTTCTGTGTTAAAGAATTTGTTGCCAGGTGGGGAATGACTCGGAGAATCCTGGTTGCTTTGATCATGTGCAGTGCTGCAACTAATTTCCCTGGGTCAGACGTTATACTTTGATATGAAAATACAGAAGAAGTTCTTATTTAAGCAGAACAGTTAACTACTTCTGCAGAGATCAGTCTTGCTCATCAGTATCTCAGTCGTCCACAGAAAAATCATGGTAGTAGTCAATTTTTGCTACCCTTTGCCTATAGTTACCTGAATGACTGCACTTCCAGAGGCTCCTTTCGACTCTGCCCTCTCAGCCTGTGGACGTCCTTAGCAGCAGCTCTCATCATTTTATCGGCCTTGAGCTCACACTTGTGTTCTGGATTTTGCACCTAAATGCATAATGGAGAAGAGTTGTTTGTGTTTCCAGGAGGAATTACCGCAAATCATCTCCAAACACAGCAGTATTTCAGCTGCTGGTCTGAGGGCTTTGGGAACTGTTGACTCTGGAAGTCACAAGCCACAGAAGCTAAACTGAAGCTTGCCAGCTAACCATTCTAAGGGAGAGAGCTTTTTGTAAGGTGTCCTTCCAGCCTGTGGTAAGAATAATGGCTTCTGTCATTACTCTCTTTGTATTTTCTTGAAAGATCTTTTTAGGCAGACGATCAGCACACACAAGAACACAGCATCCCATAAAGCACCTCACACCAACTCCCTCCTACAGCTGGTGCCAGCAGAGGTGCTGAGAAATCCCAGAAGCTGAGAGGGAGCCCTGTGCATGGGGAGGGTGTGATGTAGAGTAAGGTAAGTGCCAACCACCACACACCACAGCTCCTGCAGACTGCGGGGACACACTTGGCAGAACAGATGGCATTTGTGACTTCTCATGTTCGCACCTCTGCTAGGGCAGCAAATCTCTGTGCTGGTGAATGCAAGGGCTCAGGACTAACAGCTTGATAGAGCTGTATGTGGCAGACAAGAGTGACTAACAGTGCTCAGGCTACATTTACTGACTGTCCAAAGTTCCCTGTTTCCAAAAGGTCTCCATTTCTCCCCCAAGTGGAACGAAACCCCAAGGCAGGTAAGACTCACTCGTTTCTCCACAAGCCTCAGCAGCAGTCGAAACCTCTCATCATCCTTCACCCACTGTGGCAACTCTTTTTCACCCTGACTTTGAGCTTGTTCCAGTTGTTCCTTCAGTTCCCTCAGCACTGAGATCTCCTGAACCAGCTGATCGTGCCAGGTTTTTGAAGCCTGCAGGTCCAGCTCCAGGTCCAGTGAGGTGCGGATCAGGCGCTCTGTACCGAAGGACTTGACTGAAGGCTGGAAGAGACAGGGTGTGTGAACACAGCGAGAACTGTCCCAACCACACCCCCCAGAAAGTGCCAAACACATCATGAGACCCATCTTTCTAATGCTTCTCTTCACACAAACCAGCTCTATTGAGCCTGCTTTCCAGTCTGTCTTGAGACAGACACCACAAACTCAAGGAAGTCTTATCTAGAAGTGTTTTGATTTCAGTGCTTCCACTCAAGTTCTTCCTTGGCAGCTTCTCCAAATCAAACAAGCCGTGCTTGCACACCTTCCTCCTAAGTTTAATGTCTCATCTTCAGATGAATCCACAGTGCTGCAGAAAAACCTGTGATTGCTTTTTCCAGTAACATATTGCCGTCTGCTAGTTTCAAACACAAGCTGTCCCAAGAAAACCATCTCCCTAGGAGTTCAGTGTCAGTATCCTGGGGGAATTTTAGTGATTGCCATCACAATGGGCACAGGGGTTTATTGTGTGCCATGGCATCACTACAAGAGGGTCACCTGAGACATCGTTCTCCTCATCTTCTTTCCAGCTCCTCAAATTTATTATAAGTACTTAAGAATCTCACAACAATAAACACAGCAAAACTGTTTGTACTACTTCTCTGCAAGATGGAAAATACCAGGAACCATTTCCCTAAATTAATTGTCTTAGATGAGTTCCAACTCATATGAGTTCCTGTCATAATCTGATATTTCAAAGAATCCTTGAGAGACTTCTTGCACACAAAGAAAAGGCTGCGAATGAAAGCATATGACAACTGATTTATGTTTGCAAATCTTTCCTTTAAAACAGTTTTCTGGTTTTTGCATGTGTCTATGTTAGAGGAAAAAAAATTGGTGATGTTCTTACCCGTTTCACTCTGACACTTCGTCGCTCCATTGCATTCCGAACGAAGGGGGGCTTTTTGGATAGTGTGGAGCTGTCACTATCACTGCGATTCAGCTGAAAAGGAAGGTGAGAACCACAAACTTTTCACGAAAGGAATACAAGCAGTGCACACACACACACACAGAGTCAACGAGACCAGAGGTTGTTGTGAGCAGAACTATGAAGTTTTCTGCAAGGCAGACAGCTGTCACCCCAGTCTGAGTAGACAACATGCACTGGCACAGCCAGATCCTGCCACAAGCCTTGAACCTGTCCCTTTTTGGGAATAGGCTCTGAGCAAAGAGAGACACTAAATTAGGCTATGATATGGGACTCTGCTCTTCCCTTGTGCAAGTAACTAGGCTGAGCAAAACAGCCCAGAAAAATAAGCTGTAAGTAGTAGTAGTAATAACAATAATACTTTTTCCTAACATATGTAAAACATGGGATTATTTTATTAGAGATTTCTGTTTTCTCTAATCTGTATTTTTCTATAACCTGTATTTTAAGCTAGTGGTGGAAGAGGCAAGTTTACCTGAAAGCTCTCCCCCTGGGTTTATCAGTTGAAGAGCTGCCATGTTACACACAGCCTGCCTTGTTTTGTGGTTGTCTGTAGAACCTTACAAAGAGCTCAGCACAAGCAGGGTTTAATTTTAATTCCCTTCTCATGTCCCTTCTCAAAGCTGGGGGAGGAGGGGAACAGGCACTGGGATCTGTGTGTACTGGGACACAGCACCTGTACCCCTCTGTGTACACCACAACTGTACCACCATGCTGCAGAATGAGTAAGGTTTGTTCCTCTGGCAGCACCTGCTTCTGAACCAGGGAGAACCTACACAGCAAATCCGGCTCAGCTGTATTTAGGGCTTCCCACTTGGGACAGGTCATGTGTGGTAAAAGACAGTGCTTGCTTGTTTGCCAAATCCAGTTAAAAGACAAGATATTTACAGTTCATTCTGACCCTCAATTCAGGAAATAATTGTGAGCAAATACTTCAAAGCGAGGGAAGTGAATCAATCTGACACAGCGCATGGCCTGTTCAGTTACCTTCACACAAAGCACACTGGTGACTTTCAGGTTTCCACAGTCCTTTTGCTGATATTGTCAGGTACTTACCTTTGCATTTCTATCAAGGTTTTATGTTCACCTCATCTGAAGTCAGGCCGACAGAGCTAACTGAGTTAGCACAGAACACTTCAAGCAGCAGTTTAATCTGCAGTTTATTCATCACTCTTACAGCAGCCTTTCCAGGTCAGTTTGGGCATCTCAACAAGCTACATGTGCCACAAATATGTATGCACATATATATCTGATAAATTTGTGCTTAATGTTGTTAGTTTCAGTTACTGTCCAGGAGGTGAGGACAGAGCAACTTCTGAAGTCAGAGGGGGAGAGAAGAAAGCACTGTCGGGTTTCTGTGAGAAACTGAGACTGAGTGAAAACAAGCACGTGGAAGCTCAGGGTTCCTTACCCGACACACATACTGACTCTGTGGTCCTGGGGAAAATGTTTTTGAGCGGATGATGGTGCTGCCCCTGACAAACTGAGTTTGGGGTGGATTTGTTGCTCTTTTGTCTTTTGGACGAACTACAGTCGAGGACTGTGCAAGGCTCTCTGTGTTGGTCTCTTTATCCACCTGAAAGACACACAGTGCAGTGTAAGTGCCAGCTTTCCACATGCCCAGGACACACTCCAGGGCTGTGTGACACCCCCCGTGCCACATCTGTGCTTGTTGCATTCAAATCAGCCATTCTTTAGCCCTTCTCATGCAGCGTGTCCTGATACTTCACTCCTGGAGCTGTGCTGCATTTCCCGGATGGCTCCCTAAGGGCTCTGCATCCACTCATTGCTGTACAACACAATTGATTCCAATGGGCTTTGCCTTTGGATCCAACATATCACTGTGACCTGGCAGTCCCACAGAGAGCAGGTATGATTTTAAAGATCATTATCTTACTTCTTGTGCATCTGCAGCAAAGATCCAAATCAATGTACAGAGACAGCTGTGTACAGCACACCTGTTTGACTACAGCTTCATTCAGAATTAAAACAAGGTCAAAACCACTGTCACATTAATGAAAACAGTTTTCATGAGCAGCAAAAAGAAGGCATGAAATAGTGCTGTACTAACTGTGGGACAAAATGGTCACACAGAGTTATTTACAAAGATTTCAGGTAGAGAAACATTTAATCATCAATGATGAACTTTCAAATAACTGCTGTAGCCTTGCTCAGCTCAGCAACAACCCAGTCAGCTGAAAAATGGGAAGCTTAAATCATCTTTCTGTTCAAAAGGTCCTTGACTGTACCTTCACTGCTACCTCTGTGTGCAGCTGGGAATTCAGACTTTCTTCTGTTTCCCACAGCGATTTTCCAGCACAGAATTCTTCCTCCTCCTCTGCTTCATTTTCACTGATCTCATCCTGTTCTTCCAGGTCAGGAACCTCTTCGTCTTGCCTGAAAGGAACAGCTTTGTTATTGAACTGGCCTGTTGTGGACAATACTCTGGGGCTGGGGCAGGAGGTACCTCCTGTAAGCTGCTGGACCGAAACACGGCCCCAAGGCAGCCAGGTGGACCTGACAGGCCCTGCAGATTGAGACTGAGATAACACAAACACAGGCTTACAAAGGAGAGAAGCTGCACCAGAAGACCACATTACAGCCTAAAACTTCATCCTGATCTGGCTTCAAAAGAAGCAAGATGAGGGTTCAGCCATGTGGCCCGAGTTGAAGGCAAGTGCATCTTGAGGGGAGCTCTCAGGATGCCATTAATCTTAGTTAAAAAGTGCTACTGGACAGATTTGAAGCATTGTTTTAACACCCTCTTCAGCTCTCTTAAACTCACAGCAGGCTTCTCCATCAATGCCATTGGTCAGGCTTGCTATTTCAAATTGGAAACTTTAAGGATATCAATTTGGACTTCTTTAAGGAAATCTGAATCTGAACCATAGAAAGAACAGCCACATTAAAATTCAAGCAAAGCCTTGCACCCCAGAGTGGGGCTTTCAGGGAATCCATAGAAGACTGTACAAATAACAAAATTAGCATTGTGCTACTGACCATTTTCAACATTAATCATCTTTGTTCTCATTTTCTAAGCACAACGCTCAGAACAGAAGAAACAGGATTTTTCACCAAAACAGAGAAAGAAGAAGCCTCCCACACCTCAGTATCATCTTCTTTTTCCTCTGTACCCAAATGCTGTGATCATTCCACCGCAACAATATGGTGGGATGCCACCTACCAGCTCTCTCCACTAGTTAAAGTGCTTCTGCTTTCCTCCAGTTTCTTCTCCACAGCTTCCAGTTCAACAGCTGTCTGCTCTAAGAGCACTGAGACAGAGTCCTGAGGAGAGGAAGAGGCTTCTTGTGAAGAAATGACTCCCGGAGACTGCAGCATGCGCAGCCTCTGTGGTGAGACCAGCGGCAGAGCAGCCCCCAGCCGCAGTGCTCACACAGAGCTCCGTGCAGCCCTGGGAGCACAGCTCCCCCAGCCCGCGCGGGTGTGCAGCTCCTGCCTGAGCACCTGCTGCGCCCTGCCTGGGCAAACTCTGTCTTGACCTGCCCAGCAAGTTCATGGCAGCACTGTCAACTGCCTGGTGGGCAGGAAGGCTGGGGCTCACACATCACTTACACCACGCCACGCACCACATCCCTCAGCCTCCTGAGCAGCAGATTTCAGTAAGTGTTTAACCCAGGACGAGGGCATACGTGGAATCAGCAATATTTTGCTGCACTTAACGACACGTTCAAGTTGTAAATATAAACACGCCAGCCTTCACTTCTCTATAGTAACAGCCACGCAAACCCTCTTGCTTGTCCTGTTTAGATGTTCAGTTTAAGCAGTTGTTCTTACTGTTTTTTCAGTGCAGGGTACTTCCGAGTGGCTGTTTCCTTGTTTACTTTTCCTGTTTTGCTTCTGCTGATATTTATAACTAAGGAGGTTATACCAACGTGTTGATTTCTCTCCGGATCTACATATTTCAGCAAGGCTAATTTGTGCTCCACCCTATTGAGAACAAAAACACAGTTTTAGTGTAATATTAAAATGAACAACTACCACACCAGACAGAAGAAATCAGCGTGAAAATCTAGGACTGATTGATTTTGGCAAATTCAGCAAAAAGAAAAATTGCCTGTTTATCCCATTTCAACACCACTAGTAATGCTTTATGTTTAATTATTTTTAGCATTGTCAAGAGCCTCCAATCTAAGTAGCAAGTGTTTCACTACAGCTCCACTGTACAAGAATCCAGACGTACTAACAGTGCTACTGCAGCAGGGAGAAATTACAGCTGGAGCTTCAAAGAGGAAGAGAAGGGAAAAAAGAAAAGGGAACAGGAGGGGGTGACTCCCTTTTAAGAAATTTGCAAGGCTGACAAAAATCACTGCCCAAACCCAGATGTTTTAGCTTTGTATATCCCATTTCTCTTCATCTGCCTGGTCATTTTTTAATACATTACATTTAGTACACAACCTGATGTATCCAAAACCAAAGTAATTGGTTCTCAATTGCAACACCATAAATGTTTCCAAAAGGAAGAAAACTAGTTAAGAGTTTGGCATCAAAACATGAAGGAGAAATGTCTGCTGGTCTGACAAGGTAGTTGTGTAACAAAACATTTATCTCATAATTGCTTTTCCTAATGAGAATTGTCATTGCAGAGAACGCTGTGGGGGAGAGACTGCATAGCTAAAGATAATCAGGAAGGCTTTCACAGAAATTGCCATACCTCTAGAGTATAACATCGTGCCTGATTAGAAAGAGGAAACAAACACAAAGTTATTAAAATAGAACTGAATACTCACCAAACATTCTTCAAGGTGAGACTTATCTACAGTGCAAACATCGACTCTTAAAGTCTTCTGGCGTAAAGCCGGGTAGGAGATGGAAACCCAGAACACTTCGTTGTACACAACATTATCTGAAGCTTCCACGGGCCTGGTGCGGAACAGGCAGCTCGTGCTCTCGGAGCAGGGCAGGACAGCCACACGGATGTTCCTGGGGGAACAGCACTGCCCTCAGCACTGCCCCACAGGGGTGCAGCTCCCCCCACAAACCCCTCAGTGAAAGTCAGCCTAAGCACTGTGGACACTGCTGTCCTTTCCTATTCTTTCAACTGAGAAAAAAGGAACATCTCGTCACAGCATCTGAGATGTGAAGTGGCACGAGTTGCCACAGACATCATCCTTCTGAACCTTGTAATCAGACATCATGGCATCCTGTTTTACATGGTTGTTTACATCTGTGCAACCTGTCACACTGCTCACACCCTTATGTAGATAGGAACAGCAAAAATGAATCCAATTTTTGTCAGCTTATTCAGCACACAGCTGAATTTAAAGACCTCGTGCTTGGAATGAGTCTAGCAGTAGCTGCACATTTTCCCACCCCTGTGCAGGTGTCC
The DNA here is from genome assembly GCA_013397315.1 of Donacobius atricapilla. Taxonomy (NCBI): domain Eukaryota; kingdom Metazoa; phylum Chordata; class Aves; order Passeriformes; family Mimidae; genus Donacobius; species Donacobius atricapilla. Next base: position 1,075,611 of record WBMY01006641.1, read on the forward strand.
AAGGAGTTCTGCAACAGGACAAACTCCCCCTTCTCCACTCAATGCAGGTGCTCAAGGCACTGCTAAAATGAAGAACCTCACCAGACGGTGCTAATTCCAGGCAAGTCCTTCCCTAGCAAATACAAACCTTTGAGGAAAAAACCCTGCACCTTATTTCAGTTTACAGGTTTATTAGTTTGTAAGTGTCATCACACAAAGTATAGAAACATTTCAGAAAGGGTAAATTTTTAAGAGTGTGAAAAATCATAAGCCAATCTCACTTTCATTCTCATTGGGATCCATCCAACACAAATATATCAAGTGTTATTTCACCCACTTACACTTTTTGATCTTGTTGTAACAGCAATGCTGGAACATTACTCAGCTGGATGACCAATATTGCAAATTGTTTATTTTTGTCATCATATCTGAATCAGAAAGACACAGAAAAGTATAATTATAAGAGAAATCTGTCTTGGACTCCGTGGCTGAGTATTCCCCACAAACAATACAAAAAATTTACAGACAAGACAACACTATAATGAGACCATGACTTGCCCGTAGTTTAAAACAAGGCCAGTTTCCTATTACATCAAGTTTTGCTACCAGAACATCCAGAACTTAAAGACTCGGATACAATGGACTATGTATTTGACCTAATACACACTGTTTCTCCTGGGGTCTAGTTAAATTGCTGCATTGTAGCTTCAATTTTTTGACAGGCTTTAATGGCCACAATATAGAAAAGTTACAAGTAAAAATACTTGAAGTACAACAGTGAGGATGACATGAGTAACCTTTTGCTTTGGATGGCCGTGACAAATGAGTTTTGTACTACTTCTTTTTCTCAAATCCTACATAACTTCCAAAAAGTCATGTAAGGAGGATGCCTCTGTGCCTCCTACACCTTACCCACTACTGTGGGATCCACATGAGATTAGGGATTGTGACTGCCACTTATTCTCATCAGTTTTCCCCACCCAAGCTGCACCCTTATGGATTCTGAAATCCAGACAAATCTTCAGCCCAGCACTGCCAGTGCTCCTGCTGCTGGTTTGCACCCTCATACCACAGCTGATTTCCACTGGCATGAAAGAGGGCAGCTGGGCCAAGAATCTCCTGGAGTCAAGTGTAATTCTTAATTACACTAAAAAAGGGCATTAGTTAAATACTAATACGACAGGAGAAGAAAACAGCACAGACAGCACTATCTTTTAAATCCCATTTATCATTCTTTCCATTGGAAGGCAAATCCAGTAAAATATGTTGCACATACCTCATTGCAATTTGCACTTTGGCTGTTCCAACTGCTTCTGTATCATCACTGTCAAACACCATCACTTCTGACACACATGGTCTGAAAGGAATCAAGACAATTAAGGATTTGATTTGCCTCTTATTGAAGTGTTTGCATTTAGGTGACACAAGATCTCTTCCCTTCCATTCAGTGGTTTGGTATATGGATTTTGTGAAATTAGCAGCTAAAAGAAAGCCCATTTAAGAAGTAAGTGCAATCAGCCTTAGAGGTATGTATTACAGTGCTTATCAGCAGAAAGTCATATGTCTTCCCTCTTTGCTGCCAAAAGAAAAAAAAGACACACAAAAGACTGCAAAAATAAGGCAGTGGGGGATTTTTAAAGGGTTCCCTTGACTGGTTTTTAGTAAAAACGGCTGACTGCCCAGCAAGAGAAATATGACTTAACAACTGCAATCCTGTCCTGCATCATGACAGCAAAAATTCTCAGCTTTTATTAGATTTAAGTAACTCCTTTGTTTCTTTAAGAAATCAATCTTTCTTAAGTGCATTAAAAGTGACAGAATACAGTGACTGGCCTTGCTGGAAATAGCTATTCTGCATCATTTCCCTCCAAATGTATTCCTCCTCCCAAGTTTTATGCACTGAAAGTCCCCAAAACTACATTCATTGTCTAATTGACTCAAGAGGCTATGTTGTAGCACATGAAAACAGGATTAGCATTCTTCTCTTCTAAGTGTTTTCCATTTTACTGCTTAGCACTCTCTTGCATTTTGTTACATTTCAGCTGCAGAGGGTGGCTCATCCCTCCCTCACCACTTGGACAGGCACCAAAATGACACACACAGGGTTGGCAAGCTGATAACCCAAGCAACACTAACATCCGACATGTGAGTGTGCATGGGATGCTTTCTGTGATTGTCCCACTCCCCTCTCCACAGAGCTCCCTACCCCACGGAAGGGACACAGGGGTCCTGGGACTCCCAGCTGCCTGACTGCCTGAGCTCAGGAGCTCTCATTTACAGAAGCATTGCACTCCCTTGTCAAAGTGAATGGGGCTGTAAACATAAAAAGAACTCATTTATCTAGAGAACTGATGAATATGACTAATGAATGGGGAGAATCTGAGATGAGTGATATTTCACCTCTACAGCCGTGTTTTGCAACTAACGACCCTATAATTCACCTCAATGCTAACAAAACCAGTATGAAAACCCACACTGGGTGCGGCCAAACCAGGTACAGGTAAGATCTGTACCTTCCAGTGAACTTTTTGACAAAGCCCCCACAGACAATCCAGAAAGAGCAGTGACTCCCAGCTGTGCCCTTAGTGGGAGAAGTCTTGCGGGCATCACACCCTGCTCTTGCTCCAAGCACTTGGGAACTGCGTCACTGCATGTGCACCAGGCAGTTCAAGGTGCTTCTGCTCTCTTCCTTAAACATCCCAAAGTCTGCTCACGCTGACTGAGGGCTGTCACTGAGAGGAGGGGAGCTTTCCACCTGCCAGATGGCTCCACTTCCCCCCACCAAGGCAGCAGCCGCTGCTTAGCAGCACCTTCACAAACAGGCCAGCTGTTCAAACAGCTCTCTGTGAGCTTCCTTTCAGCTGCTTCTATTATGGGAAGCATAGGTCATTTTGATAATCAAATTCAACCTACTCACAGTTTTTTTCAGAAGTATTAAGAAACCTGAGATTGAGAACTTCAACCACCATATTAGAAAAAAAGGTCATAACCAGCAGTATTTCAGCGGACTTTTGTGCAGAGCCGAGTCACTGGCGTCGCCTGGAGAGGGATGTGGTGTCTACCTTTGTACAGACGCCTCGTAGACCCCGCTGTCTCCAGCCACGGATTCATCAGACACTGCAGCTGACACACCCGCCACCTTCAGCGCCGTCCCTCCAGCTGTGCTCACACCTATCAGAAAGGCACAGGGGAAAACCAAAAGCAGCTGTTAATGAAAACAAACTGCCCGGCTAAGCAGCAGCTTTTCTTCTTATCCTCCCCTTGAATTGCATTTTTTTCCCCAGACAGGTGTTGTTCAGCAACAGCACATTTCTGAAGACAGAGAGGACACAGGTAGGGCAGGCTGAGCTCAAAGGTGGCCTTGAAGGGAGGGAATGTGCCAAACTGCCCTGGAGAACAAAACGTCCCAGGTAAACAGGAGGAATAGACTGTGTGGTGGAGTTGAGAGAGGGTTTCATTGCACAGTGAGTGCCAGTTTATTCCCTGGGCCCTGCAGCAGTGTGAGGGCTGAGGTTACACATGGATTGGGCCCGTGTGTTACAGCTGCCTGCCCTGGCACCTCCCTGGGCATGGGTTCTTGCAGGACATGCCAGGAGAAGCTTCCAAAGCCCTAGAAAGGTGGGGACGTACCCATGACATGATGAGCAATATTCAGAAGCAGCAGGACTTCTAAATTCTAGTGAACTTATAAATATGAACCAATAAACCAGCTCCTAGTGCAAGGCACCCTCAGGCAGGCAGCAATGGTTCTGCTCCCAGCCACCCAGAGAACAGCGGCTGGGCAAGCACTGCTCACCAGGCTCTGGCCAGCTATGGATCATGTGGAGCTGCATATCCCACCTGGAGAGCTTATACCAAGTTTAGCTTCAAGAAGGGAACAGCAAAAAAACCACCACCTAAATCCAAACTGTTTGTGCACATGGGACAAAAGGCAGGTCCAGAAAGACCAGGTTAACTAGCTGAACATGGAGAGAAAGCGAGTTATAGGATTTAAAAGAGCAGTCATATGCAGGAATGCAGGGAAAAGCAGATCGGGAAGAGAAGCCAAAGAAGGTAAAACAAGTTTTGCACAGAGGTGTTATCTCACATAAATTTCTTGTGCTTCAAAACAGGGAAAGATTCTCCCTGGAAACCTGCATATTCTGCATCTTTCCATTTGAACATTTCAGTGGTGAGGAGCTGCAGCCAAGAGTGTGGAGAACTCCATCTGCCAATGTGGCTAACGAGTGCTGGGCCATACCCAGCTCTTGGCTGTCATCTCAGGGATGTGGGAGACCTGCTCCAAGAGTGAGGAGGTGCCATGTGTCACCCTGGGAGCAGCTGGAACCCCACAGCAGCAGAGCAGTACACTCCTCTCCAAGGGGCTTTTGTTCTTCAGAAGAGGTCCTTCATTCCCATTGACTTAAACAAGCACATGCCCCCAAACTAATACATGGTTTCCAATGAATATTTTCTTTATTACAAAGCAAGTTTGGGTTTTGGTTGGCTTTCTGGGGGTTCAGTTTGTTTTTTCAGATTTTTTTGGGTGTTATTTTGTTCACAGTCTCACAAAGCCACTTAAAGAATTAAATCCAGCTTTGAATAAACTGCTGGAAAAGTGTGCAAGGGTTATGGAATACCATAAGGACTTGTAAGCCAACAGTAGAGGGTGCTACAGGTAACCCCAATCCTTTCAGACACCTGGGCCATTTTGGGCCCATTTATCCATGGATTTTTTTGATGCTATCACCAAATGGCATTTCTCATCTTGGTACTCCCATGGAAGCACTGGACAGAAATAGAACGTCCAGACCTTTTCCCCATAGGCCAATCCACATGAATAGAAGTGAGCACCTGTAACACAATCTATCAGTCATTAACTAAAACAAATGGATCCATTTAACACTGGCATTCCCGATTTAATCCATCCTCCCTCCTGCCAGGTGCCAGGGCCAGGTCCCTGCAGTGGTGTGGCTCATAGGCTGTGCTAGAGGTACATGGGCAGGGTCAAATGCCTCCTCAATGCTCCTTCATACCGCCTAGGCCATGGTTTTAATAGGAAAATAACTTCTCCTCACTGGCTGGCTTCCTAAATCTGATTCTCTGAGTTTTTCACACCAAATGCTGCTCTGGAAATCCCTTTACATGGGACTGGCTCACTGGGAAAGGCACTTGCAGGTTGGCCTCCACACACCAAACATCTCTTTCTCCCTCAGTTCCCAATGCCAAGGAGTCATTCCAACCCAGAAAGGCTCATTCCTGACCACGTCCCCCAAGCACCTCAGGGCCAAGGGAGGTGAATACAGAAAGTGCACAACAGTGAAGAGTTCTGAACAGCAGAGTGCTACAGTGTAAAGCTGAATAGAGGTGAATGGTCCCCTGACAACAATTCCAGCCACCCCTTTCCTTACTGGTTTTGCAAAAGACTTGGAAAGCTCAACCCTTTCATGCAGTAATTAACACAAAATTCGGACTTTCAGTTTTTAGCCTTAGGTCTCTGAAGAGATATCACACTAATAAGAAAGTTTATGGAAGAGTTCAGAACTGACTCAACTCTCCTCATTTTTCCAAGCAGGTGGATAACACTATCTGTGTTGTTTCCCTTTTTTTTCCACTCACATCAAGAATTCGAAGTTTGCTCTTCTCTTCCTGCCGTTTGCCCTTCCATGGGCCTTGAAGAGCCATGTCATGCACTGTCCTCACATGCAGACCATTTAATCCGAGAATGCTGGACTCTGCCAGATTCCAGGCTTTGCTATTAGTTTCCCCAAAATTGCTCAGGTGTTCTTTAGGTGAGAAAGGCAACCTTATTTCAGTTTCAAAGGCAGAGGAGGCTCTGCTCTAGCAGAAGGCAGCAGCAAAGCCCTCAGATGTACTGTTCAGCTCTGCCCCCAGGACATGTGAGCGTGCTTTGCCCAGGACTGACCACCCCGGAGCCAGCCCCTGCACTTCGGGTGTTACACTGAACCCCCCACCCCCAAAATGCCTGAGGAGTAGAATCTCATCTCGTTATTGCCCTGAAATAAACTACTTATGGCGATTATTTTGTCTGCTGACTGGCTAACAGCAGTAATCACTTAATCTGCTTAACACCTGAGCTTTCACTTTAACAGCCTTGGCAAATCTTGAAGAGCTAAAAAGGTTAAAACTAATCAGTGCCCAGTTCTAATAAGAATAATTAGTGTTTCCTACTCAAATGCATAATACCTCTTGCTTGTAGGAAAATGGTAGCTCAAAGGGGAAGATTTGCACTTGCGTTTTTTATTGTGTTTTAAATAGTGTCAGCCTTCTTATTGCAGAAGGTGGTGATAACATGGTACTAGCTCCCTTTATTCACACAGGCTGTTCAATAATCCCACAAAAAACATAAGCAAACTGTACTGCTGCTTGGTAGGACTATAGCTTGCAAGTTTATTATGCCTTTAAAGCTCTTCCTCACTGCAGCTCCAAATCCAGTCCTTTCACTCATTGGATTTAACCCATCTACAGTCACAAGGGCTTCAGACAGGCCCGAGCACTGTGCCCTAGCTGTGCCAACTGCTTTCCATCTGCTTCAGCCCATCCATTCCAAAACAGGATGAACCCTTCCCACCCACCAACAAGCCATATGCATATATGAGAACATCCACGATCTCTAGATGTCTTATTTTATCATGCTTACAATCTAAACACGTTTTTGTTGCTAAGAGACTGAAACAGCAGAATTCAAGCACAGCCTTGACATGCCTGCTCAGCTGAAATTAATAAATCCATTGCCACTGATTTACTGGGAACCAGAGCATTATCTTATGCATACCGAGGTGGAGGACTATTATTATTACTGTAATTTGTTAGCTATTAAGCTAAATGGCTTTTCCAGCCCTCCTCAAAAGCTTGGTCAAAAACTTTGCATCAATATGGCACTGTGTGTCTCCCAGACCCAAAACACTAGATGACATTCTGAATAGTTTAGTGCCAAATCACACCAGGAATCCCACCACAACCATTTACATTTGCACATGAAATCCCTGTGATTTGTGTCCACATGTATCTGTCTACGATAAAAACACACCTAAAATCAGTCTCCTGCAAGACTCATTAGATCAGTATTTTTATGTACAAATTAAAATACCAACCCTCCCTCCCAAACAAGACAGAACACAGAGTTGAAAACACTTTTCAACATAAAGCTAACAAGATGACAGCTTCTGAAACTCTTGCTTCTTAATGCTTTATGAATGACATTAAATATAAATACATGCAGTGCATGCAAATCTTTTCTTACCATACCTTGACCTAGATGTTTATCTCCTGCTCGCGGCTCTTCCAGTCTACAGTTGCCATTCCCAGTGTTTAGGGTGAGTTCTGACAGATTTGCACTTATCTCAGCATCATCAAAATCCATATGGCTTGAAAAGGCATCACCCGTAAGGAGTGGGTCTATCACCAGTGGAGAGCAAGGTGGGGATGGAGAAGAGAGAGACGACCTTGGGGACAGCGATGTCATGGATTTGGGAGTACCAGACAAGGACCTCAGAGCCTGCATGCGACTCGTGGTGTCTGCTTTTTGAGTTTTTGCTACTTCATTCTCGTGAATAGTGGTGATACAGCCTGATGGCCTAAACCCAGTGGCTCCTTCCAAGAGCAAGTCAAGCTTGTTTTGATATTCCGAGTCCAACTGCTCCAATTGCTCCAGGTGCTCGTAGTAGAGATCGGTGAAACTGGCTGAGGTGGACGAATCCTGGCTGGAGGTGGCAAGAGATCCTCTGCTAGATGCAAGAGAACCAGGGCTGCTGCTTGAGGAGAGCGAAAGCATGCTGGTGGAGAGACTGAAGGAAACAAGTCAGAAAACCGTGACACTGTGTTTTCTGATTTCTCATGGAAACACTGCAATGTCACCCCATCTCCAAGCCCACAGGGTGTTGCTTTGTTAGCTCAGGCCACACGCATTAGTTCCCAGAGCAATCCAGAACCACAATCTACACAGCAGAAATGGTGGGTCACTGCTCGGTAAAACAGCATCAATCATACACGTTTTTCTACTCACCATATCAGACTCCCAAGAGTCCTTGTTTAGCCAAAACAACTCTAATGAACAGTTTCAAACCAATTAAAATTAGTGCCATCCCCCTCCTCCCACATCTCTCTGGAAAGTATCTATGGCTCCTGTTAATCTCCAAAGCAGACCACAAAAGCCAGCAAGGCCCATGCAAGAAGATGAAGTTATTGCAATGAACTGTCTGACCATATGGAAATTTTCTTGCATTTGCCTCAATCTGGGACCTGCAGCCAAAAGGCAATATCACAGCTGCCCGGAACTGGCCCTCAGAGGTCACAGCAGCCAGCAGTTCCCAGAAAGCTGGCAGGATTTATCCATGTGAAAGACTGCTACAAGGAATCCAGGGCCAGGAGAGCAAGGGAAAAGGTTGGGGCAGGGCTGTGAAATCAATTCACACGCCTTATTTATCCCTGGAGTTCTAGATTCAGAACATAACTGACAGCAAAATTAATTTTAAGCAGGTGCTGAATAGAAGTCTGTTCAGATGGGAAAGTCCAGACACCACAGCACAGTTTTCTGCTCAGGAGACCCAGTATTCCAGTAGTGACTACTACATGTACCATCTTTAGAAATTCCATTTAAGCCAACACACCTGCTCTGCATATTGAAGACCTTGGTCATTATTGACCCTCACTTCAGTTAGGGGTTAGCTATTGAAAAATTTTTGAATATGTATAAGTGGCTTAAGTTGCCCCACTGAAAAACGGTGAGATATTAATAAGCCTAATAATCTCTCATTTATTATTTAATGGGTAAAAGCTGGAAGCTACATTCATATAATTATGTCCATGACCTTATAAGAGAAAGGCAAATATGCTGTGTTTAGTATAATTTTGGCAGAAAATGTCTTCTGACAGATGTGCACTGCATCACATTTGCTGAAAAAAGCTTCCGATAGATGTTTTTGCATATTGGCAGCACATCTGTTGAAGCCTAATGAATTTACAGCTTTTTCAGTGTACTTTACTATGAAAAGGAAGGGGTTTTAAATTAATCTTTTCCCTATCAAAAAACTGCGCTCAACTTCCTTTTGTACACGCCTTTGAATGCCAGACATTTTGCATTATGGGGTTAATAACAAACACTTATTCTTATGAAGGAGCATGCCAAGAACACTGGGCACACGGTTAGGAAGAAATTAGTTTCACATGCTTCTTGGTCACCTCAAAAGATCCCTAATCAGCTAGGTGAAATGAACATATGATGCATTTCCACTGCATAAAAGCCTCACAGATAGCTATTCTCCATGCTGGCTTATTTACATGTCAGTCTTGCACTATGATTTCTTTCCAGTCTTTTCGGTGTCATCTTCACAAAATGAAACAGAATCCAAGTGGAGCAGAAGCTACAAACAGAGTAAATTCAGTACACACTGGAAGGAAAAAACCTCAACCAAAACAAAAACCCCACCAAACTTTCTTGCTATCAGAACGATAAAAATATAGTTTTAGCAAAATGATTTGGCCTTAGTGCCTGCAGTCATGCATTAGCCTGGAAATAGCAAAACGACAGCCTGAACTAGAAGCCATTCTTTACCCCATATGAACCACAACAGATTCAGGGATATCTCTATACATTGTCCACATTGCAAGCAATGGCACACTTGGAATTAGGAGAAATATGATCATTCATACATTAACGTGTAGTTGCTTTAGTAAGATTCACTCCACTTTCTGTCTATTAAGCTGTCTTTAACATACTTTATTAATGTAATTCTTCAGTAATGCAGACTTTAGTGAATAAATCTCAGCTATCCTTAGTCACCTAAATATTACTGCAATAGAAGGGATGGTGCAAACTGCCGCTGTGAGACAGAGGCACCACCTCTGTCAGAGGTTGTTCAGCCCTTTGGAAAGCGCCCTTCTAAACCAACCTGTGATCCTAAGGCTTCTTGCACTGACTACACGGGGGCCTTAGGTCACTGCTGGGACTGAAAGGCCTGTCAGCCCTCAGCTGGGAGCGGGAACTGTTAGCAGAGAAAGGCAGTGGCACAATGTGCAGCAGAAGCAACCACAGTTTCTGGAAAGGGTCACCTACCTCTTCAGCTGGGTGTGCAACATGGCAACCAACCGTGTGGTTTCCTCCAGCTCTCGGACAAGCTGATTTCTTTTGCTGTTCAACTTCAATCTAAGAGGAGATCGAAGAAAGAGATGAGCTAAGGCAGCATTTACTATTTTAAATAAGGAGTAAAGGAAAAATCTACTTTTTTTCGCTGTGAAATCCTACAAAAGTTGATAGGAATACACAGGACAGAATTTGGTCAAGATGTGTAGGTGTTTACCAACTTTAGAAATTTTTAAAATGTAGAACTCAGTCCTAGAAACATTCACAACAAGAGAAATTAATTACAGCTGGTACCATAAAAGTTAATGTTTCTAGGATCAGGCCTCAAAAGAGCTGGGCAGATTTTACTCGCTATACACTATTGCATTCCTTTAGTTACTGTGCTAATAAAAGTATAAATGTTTTAATTTCTTTCCACTAAAGTCTATGGATGATTAAGGGTTACTTGATTTAGTTATTAACCATCTCATTACAGCTTTACATTATTCGCTTTAGCAGCATCTCAGCTTTATTTCCCACTTGAACTGATTTGAGACAAACACCGGTGCATGTGGGAGCTCACAGCCTAAGTGAACAGGCCCCTGGACACAACATCCTTCCCCATAAATGTGTGCAATCTTTGGCACTCTAGAACGTGACCATATTCCCAAAAATCCCAAATGAAGGTGTTCACCTTACGGCAAGACCAGAACCATTTGTCAAACCACAGGTACTTCAGGCAGGCAAAAGTATCATGGCCAAGACATTTACATTTTTTCCAGCATGATAAATCCACAAAAAGCCTATGTAGAAAACTGATGTCATCTGGACACTGACCATGTAGAAGAAATGAAAATACAGAGCCAAAGAGTGTGAATGCCGTGTGCCTATTCCATATACATATATTCAAGAGACTGCAGCTACCAGAAACACTGCTGAGCCACCCTCATTAATACATCCAGACTATAAAACACCTGTAGGCAATGCCTAATGCAGTATTCATCCTCACTGCACACTCCCATGAGATCTCCCCCTGCAACACAGGTAAAATTAGGGAAGAAAGTTGGTGTTTTTTTCAGCTAGTTTAGATTCACAGGATATTCCCTGCAAGCCCCACAGCCCTGTCAAATACCAGATCCTACAGGAATCACATACAAGGATGCTCAGAACAAACAGCAAATTTAAGAAATTTAAAATTCCATCTGCTGACATTTACCAAGGCCCAGACTGCACAGCAAGTGTAGAAGCTGCTGTATGCTGGCTGCATACAGAAATGTTACACTACACTAACACTACACTGGGCTATTTTGAGCATTCTTTACATTCCCATAAAGGATCCACTGTAGGAAGAGCAGCTTTCTCCCATTAGCACACTAAGACTTGCAGATGGGCTATTTGGGAGATGAGTTTGAAGCTTTCTGAGTGGAGTATCCTGGGAATATGAGGACACTGCTGTGGGCAGTCAGCCAGGGGATGCTGGTGCTTGCTCCCAGTTCCCTCTTGCCCAAAAAGGCACTGCCCTGTGCCCACTAACCTACCTCTCCGTGAGAGCTTTGCTCTGAGTGTCTCTAGCAGCCTGAAGGTCTTCCTCCAGGCGCCTCCTCTCTGTCTCCAGTCTCTCCACCTCTCCTCGAGTCCATTTTCTGGGGCTAATAAATCGCATTTCTTTTAGGAGCTCCTCCTTCTCATTAATCAGTATCAGACGATCGCGCTCAGAGTCCAGCACGCCAGGCCAGGCCTCGCTGTCAAGCTTAGCCAGTTGGATTTTCAGATTTGCTATCCTGCAGAGGAAAGGAAAATGCAGTTATTCCCTGAGGAGTGCCTGATCTCCTGCAGGCAGAGGTGCATCACAACCAGCAACATCTTCCAGAGCCCTGAGGAAGGCTCTCAACTCCAACAACCACCCTCAGTCCCCCTTACCAGAAAGGTGCCAAGTGACAGCACTGCTGGGGTGTGGACATGCAGAATGAGGTTTTAACTCAGGTTTATTCACAATGGAAAATGAAGGTTCCAGCTAATATGCAGTGTGCACCAGTCAGGGAATAACACAACAAAAATTCTGGATGTCAGAAAAAAACACCAGATATACTACAGGTGTTTCATATGCATTACAGCTGTGACCTCAGAGTAGTTTGTGTGGAGGGTATGATGTGATAATTACCTACTCGTTAATCACTTTTATGGAAATAACTGTGTACTCCCCATATACAAGTCATATAAAGATCAGTGGTTAGTCAAAAGCTTAGAAATTCTTTTTTTGTTTTTACAATGAGGAAGTTAATCATATCTCCATGCTGCTACTGCAAGAATCCACCTGTTTATTCAACAGTAAGCATTCTGGACACATTAAGGAGCTACACTACTTCTGGTGCAGCCTGCACTTGAGGATGTGAGGAGCTGGACACGCAATCCTACCAGAGCTGCTTATTTGCATCAGAATCAAAGCCTATTTTCATTAGAGGTATCATTCCAGATTTCAGTTGAAAGCCTGTATCACCAGTCCTTCAGCACCACATCAGCTCAGGGAGAAAGACAATGACTAAAAGCAACAGCAATACAGATGTAGAATTTAGCAAGAGCTTTGATTGACAGAGGAGGAGAGCACAGCTTGTGGCACGTAAGGAGGCTGCTCATTCCAAATATCTGCCTGTTCCCAATTTCCCAAATATCTGACCTGCTCAGTTAGGTCCACAAATGGTCAGCTTTGCAATGCAACATACAGAGAGAAGCAGAAAACCTGCAGCAGCCCAGGATACAGAACCAAGGGCAGCAATGTCAGTCTTCCCAAAGGAAGCTGCCTCCTTTGCACTCACTAACCTACACCACTTTAAGCCCCGACAGGCTGATCTCATGGTTATTTGATAAGAAACAATAGTACAGATAAATCTGAATTAGAATTACCAAGGACCTGTGTTTCTGAACTCACACAATCCAAAAACTCAAGTGGGAACCAGGGGATGGGAAGGACAGAATGGGTTGGGATGAAAAAAACTTGAAAAACTTAGAAGGCAAACAAGGAGAAAAAAGTATTTTGCAGGATGTTTGCAAAAAAAAAAAAAAAATCACCTGACTGAACATCAGAGAGGCAAGGCATATGTGCCCCTTCACGTGATGGACTCAGGTTAATCCCTCACTTGGTTTAGCAAATACATAAGAAATGGAAGTGACATGTAAAATGAATGTCCAATATGCTTCTCTCTTTGAAAAGGGCTTTGTGATCTGGTGACAGACTGGACTTAAATAGTAAATTTAATAGCAAATAGTAGCAGGTATTAGGCTGGATTCATCTCTCTAGAATTTGGTTTATGCTGCAGAAGGGCAGAGGATGATGTGTACTGCTTCCAGCAAACCAGCACACAGGCAGGCACAGAGCAAATTCAGTTGCCAACCAGCAAAATCCAAGTGTGTGGAGTAAGCAATAAGATGCAGATCTGGGCAGCAGCAGCTACAAGGCTCCTGAATGGCCTTAAAGAATAAAGCTTTGTCTTCCAAGCTGCAGAGGCCAGAAGGAACTCGAGCCCCGAGAGAGCCTGTGAAGGCTTAGGCTCACACACACTGACCTGCCTCCACCATCACAGCAGACTGACACGAGATCACCTTTCTGAAGAGAAGCATCGCTTTCTGTAAATCCATTTCCCACAGCAGGTTGCTTACTCTAATGAAGCTCCATAATTGATAGATATTCAGCTCAACTATTTTTAGGTCGTCTTAGGAGCTGTTTTGTTTTTGAGTGCCTGATTAAGTGCAATACTGTGCTCCAACAAAGAATTAACAGTGGCATTAATTCATAATCCAAGAATTCCTCTGTGCATTTTGAAGGGATATGAGTCTAAGAGGATTGGCTGGCATAAATCTGATCACTTTTGGCATACATTTGCATGGATATGGCTTTTGCACTGGAATTTGTTCTCTATGCATTTCCTAGTCTGAAAGCTTTGTTAAGCTAACCTCCAGTTTTACCTTTGGTACATGATTGTTATTTTCCCTCTTCCCAGTTATAAGGAGGTTTATTATTCTATTTTTCCAATAAAACAGCACCGTCACAAAAGAAACACGTTGCAGAAGGTCTGCACTTGTCTGAACATTCCAGCCCTTCAGCATTCATTGCCTGAGTCTGAACTGCACCACTGCTGAGCCAGGCTGGGCTTGCAGCGCTGCCCTCAGGTCACACCACCTTTCTGAATGGCCACCAGACTGAACAAATACAGAACAGGAAGCTCGAGTTTTATTTAATAGTTCTCTTTCTACCTAGAAAAGGCAGGTAGACGATTTATTCATTGTCATAACAAGGCTCTTTTTTGTTAATTAGGGAAAGTTACTACTTTCTATTATTATGCAACACAGGCATAGCACGTAAAATTTTCAGTCCCTCCAGAGATTGTTCAGAGCATATGCATCTCCACAGGAGCATAAGATGTGTATCTACAACCAGTAATTAACAATCCTGTATCAGATAAGCTTCTGTTCTTGAAAAAAAAAAAGCACCAAGTGGGCGGTGTGGTTTAAAAACTGACCAGTCAAATACCCACCATCATTGCAACGTTGCTTAATGCGACATTAAAATGAGGAGATTGAAAAAACACACTTCTAAAGTCCCCGAGTTACCATCAGTCACACAGAACCCAAGCTGAAAGAACTGTTGAAGAAATTAGAACAGTGAAGGGTGCAGGTCCTACACAACTGATTTACTGCTACATGTCTGGAATAGTTACAACAATTTAGTTGTATCTCTGATTACATTTATGCTGCAGCAATTATCTCCTTGCTGACATGTAGCAATGACAACCTTTTTGACATGCTATCCATTATCAGTTTTGAATACAATTAAGCCAAAGGTTTGTCACTGTAGCTGCCCTGTGTCTTTTTTTGGGGTTTATATTATCTGCTCTAGGGGGTCTGTTGTCTGCCTGAGCTGTGACAGGAAAGGACATGGTGGTGGGAAAGGGAACTGGGTCCTGGCAGTTCTAGTGGGGTGAAGTTTACTCAGACATTCATCCACATCTGAGCTTTTAGTCTGGTCCACAGTGATGGTGCAAACAGTGTCTGCCAGAGCCTGCTTTCTAAAGCACCAGCCCCTTACAGATCTAGTAGTTCTAAACTAATTAATATGGGACCATCTTGATTTCAAACTTTAAGTTTCACCCTTCCAGCTACTGCAGAGCTAGTATAACACATGTATTTCCATCACTTGGTTCCTTCACAGTATGTGCGTGGGCAAAGTACTTAGTCTTCTATTGTGTTTTTGGAACATTTTAATGCTGCTGTGGGGACAGGAAACACTTCTAACATCACAAGGAAGAATTTTCACAGGAACAGAAGGTTCCTTGTGAGTCACTATATCCATAGTATTGTTCCAGCTCTAAACCAGTTGAGGTATTTGTTTCTGCAGCTCCTACTAAATACTGTGCCAAATCCACAGTGCTTTGATAGCTGGAGATCTTTTCATTTTAGCATCAACTATTCATGGCCATTTAGATCCATCTTTCCTCATGATAATGTTTTTTAAACTTTGAGAAAAACCTATAGATAACATAAGACAAACATGAGGTATGAGCAGCAAGTATTCTTTAACTGCATGGTGTGTTCTATGCCCCTCATCATCACTTCCAAGGAACTACTGTGCTGTCCTCAAAGTTCTCTCTATAAAGAGCATATTAAGTATGTTCTCAGGCTTGTCACTATGCACTTGCCCTCCTTGGAAAAGATACAGAATAAAGGAAGAGTACTTCTCTTCAATCTGAATGTGTAAAGTCCCTGTGAATTAAATTGAAGCCTTCAGCAAAGCTTAAAAGGCAATTTTAACACTTCCAAATTAACCACTGCATCTGAAGGAATGGTATTTTTAATGTTGCTTTTAAAAGTCACTGAATGATTTGAATGTCAAAGTAGTTTGGCAAATCTTGGACGGGTAAAATAAACAGTTCTGATAAAATTGCTCCACCTAAGAAAAGAAGCACAAATTTGTGTCAACAGCAGTTGGGCACACAGTTTTGGACAACTGCCACAGATACAAATCAAATTTTATGCTACTGAGCAACATGGCCTACTGGCCATGCCCGCACACCAAAATGAGAACATTATGAGTAACCTCAGCCTTAAGGCTCTTACTTCTAACCAGAGGCTGGAGAAAAAGCCTTCTCTTTGCCCAAGCACAGATTGTACCACACACCTGAACTTTGTTATTCTGGAGTTGCAAAGTCCCTCTAGAGCAGTTAAAAGTGAAGAAAGTCACCCCCAGCAATGGTTACATCACTGAACAAAGACTAAGCCAGCCAAAGTCTAAGTAATAATTCTTGGTGGTTTTTCATTCAACTACACAGTTGTGTTAGCTATTATCTATTAAAAGCTAAATCCTGAAAAGCTTTTGCTCAAATTGGCCTGTTACGTAGAAAATTTTTTTGTTTAATCTATTCTTCATTCATCTGAGATCAGCAGGCAAAGGTGAAAACTTACATTCTTACAGATAAGCTCTGGAATTGCAGCCATGAACCATATAACACCATGTAGAGTGTTAACACAATATACATTTCTCCTTATCACACTTCGGCATGCAAGCATTCATTCATTTCCAATAAGGTAAGGAAGGAGACGCCTTGCAGTACAGTCTCCTTATTAGGAATGGGGAAGCACTGGCAACAGGTAGCAGAACCACTTATATCCCCATAGGTGTGGCCAGACTGAATTCTTTATGTATTAGTCACGCCTTAGTAACTTCTAGGATGGTTATTTATTTCTTGAAAGATAACACTGGCGAAAAAATCCTACTGTCTCACTGACTCAGAAATTACCACATTTACTAAGCAGCAGCACTGGGTTTCAGTCTGGTGGCACCTCCTCTAGTGAAACTTATCCTCAGGATGAGCTGTGTGACAACCAAAAAGGGCAGTGGGCCAAAGAATTACCTTCTCTTCGCCTCTTCATACTGCAGCCGTAATCGCACCTTCTCGGCCAGCTGGTTACTGCTGCTGGCAATGAACTAAGACAAAAACATCAAATCAGCAACTTAGGAACCACTCCTCTTTTGATATTTCCTTGACATTGTTACAAGTGACACTTGATCTTGTCAGTCATTTCCTAGTTAAACCAATCAGAACAGGAACATGCTGCATTTAAATACACTTTTCATGATTTCTTCCAATACTTAAACCCCGACAAGATTCAAAGGCTCTTTCTAGCCTAGAAAGAAGAGAAAATCCACCACATTTGTCTTGGGCTTCTATTTCTATGAACACACAAATACGTTTGCAATCCTTCTTCTTAAATGATTTTTTCGCCCTTGGGTGCTGCATTGCATTTTGGTTTGGATGATATCTTGCTTTATAGTCATAAAGACAAGGGACATTCCATCATGCCCAAATCTGCAGATCTTTACTAACATGTGTGGTCCTGACTGAAAGTGGCTGCAAACCTTTAAGTAAAGGTTCACAGGAGAGGCTCTGTGCTGTCCTGTGAGAAATAAGATGTACCCTCAGCACTGATTGAGTCCTTACCAAGGCTGGGACCAATCTGACACTTCTGATCTCCTTGCAGGTGTGAGACTGAAGGTTTATGAGCACTACAATTTGGTGGCACCAAAATATCTGCACATAAGCTGTTGTTCTCACTTGTAACCCAGTGAAAGCCAAACACTCTTAGGGGAAGAGTTCTCATTGGAGCTTAGCCCACACAGACCTGCTGAATGTTTCTTGTCTGGTAACTTAACATTGCTATGAAGAGCTAAGGGAGTATTTGTATCAAAAGAAGCTACACCTACAGGCAAAACCAAACTTCCTTCCCTTTTATTCCTACCTGGGTTGCTCTGATAGAGACCGTGTGGGGAAACATCAGGTTGCCCTTAGAGATACATTAACACTGGACACAAAAACAGTCACACTGCAGTTTAAACCAGGAGAAGTTATGATTTCACAGAAACTTGTCTGTGCTTGGAAACTCATGGTAAGGCAGTTGTACACACAGTTCAGAGGAATGTCTCCATGTGCACAAAGCTTCTCACGCATTACTCACATTTCCTGAAACATCTGTCTGGGCGCTGACATCCAGGTACTGCCGGGGTAGCAGAGGGCTGGAGCTTTCCACAGACACGCTGCTGGCCCACAGGTCTGACTGGGATCCTCTGTCATTCACAAAGCTGTCTTTTAACCTGGCTAAGCTCTAAAACCACAAAAAATCATGAGGTGAGCTCACTTCTGCCCAAAGTACCTCAGCAGCTACATAACTTTAGCCTAACCCCATGACTCAGATCTGACCCTATTTGCTGTGCCCACTCACACTCTGCAAACTTGGGGTCAGGCATGGCTGGACTGTGTTTTGTATTTCTCATTTCCAGCAACTGAAGAACTACAGAGGCTGTGGTCCAACCACAACACAAAACTAGTTTAGCTAATAAAAAGCTCAATTACATATCTGAAATACAAAATACTTTAATTACTTCTCAGAAATTCAATCTTCTAGCAATGGTGACCCATAATACTACGAAGTCATCTTGTTTCAATACCTGAATGAGGTCTTGTTTTTCCTTCTCCCCTGATGTGATGGCCTTCTTGAGAGCTTTCATTTCACTTAAAATGGCTTGTGCCTCGTCAAGTTTGTAGCCACCTTGAGTATCAGACATTTTCAGGTCAATTCTGTATAGAAATTTTAAAAAAAAGCTATCACTTAGTAATATCCAGTTAATTGAATCATCCTAGATATATGCATCTTGACATGGATTTTTCTCAAAAACACACTCCAAAGTATAACAAGGACAACAGAAGGAACCAAGGACCCCACTCCCCACTGCCTAAGTTACTCCACTCAGCAGTACATTAAGCTTCAGAACTCTGATTTCAGCAATACCATCATCTCTTTGACTCCTTAGGGTGGACAAAAGTGCACACAACTTCCCCAAAATGATGTGTTAGGGCAGACTGCTGCTAGCTGCCTTGTTCCTAACCTAGAGAGGATCAGCTCAGCCATCTATGAGAATCACCTTATTTTCAGTCACGATTTCAAAATCAGGCACAGACTCCCATGCATAGATGTATTTGCTTGCACTACCTATATACAAGCCACTTCATCCTTCCCTTTTCTCAAAGGTATTCTGCCATGGCTGACCCTTATAATAAATATTTATCTAAGAGATGCCAGATGTCTAGTCACACAAAGGCAGGTACCTGAAGCTTTTCCTCCCCTTCCACTCCACCTCCAGTTTTTCCTCAGTGCCCTAAATCAATGGTTCTTATAATTAAGACAACGGGCTGTAGTGTCATCCATATTGAGCAATACTGAGTAAAACAGAATATCAGTTAACTGACCAGACCCTGGTTCAAAACCTTTTTGCCATGAAGTCAGTTCTAATATGGTCAGTCCCACACAGGCACTGATTTGAGAGCACTCCCCCATGGCTGTGTACAGCTTGAAGCCTAAAGATGTCAGCAGCATATTTCTCCTTGTGTTATTTAGGCAGCTATTTATAAATGTACTGGGGGATGCATTGCAAGCCAGAGATGTTCTGAAAAAAAAAAAAGATCTTGAGAACACACTTACTTCTTCAGTGTTTGAAATCCATGCTCTTTGTACTGGAGCTCTTGCTTCATGTGAGCTACTTCTCTCTTGAGTTTATTAACCTGCAGCAAGGTGGCACATTTTTAGAACGTTACTTTTTATATAAGTATTTAGGTACAGCAATACCCAGTCAATTCAAAACTTATGCAGTGTAGACAGTACTCTAAACAAAGTTTCCAGGCAGTCAGCTCATCTCAAGAGCAGCAAACAGCCCTGACTGCCTCCTCATCAGGACTTTATCCAGTAGCTGCTATTACATCTCTTAACAAGGGGCTCAAGGGAAGTTCCAGCCACATAAGGGGAAAAGTTGAGAAAAAAATCAAAAAAGACAGCAATTAAACGCATCTCAACTTGGCTCAGAAATGTTTAAAACCTTCCCAGTCATTAAAAAACTGCTAAGCATCAGGACAGGGGTTACCCTGCAGCGACTGAAGCCACCCTCCAAGCTCTCCAACGAGACGGCCCCACTGCAGGAGTAACACAGGATGATAATCCATATTGTAGATCCACTGACCCTACAGCTTGCTGTTTTATATTCCTCCACAGAGGCCACACTGACCTACTTTACTTTAGTCCTTTCTTCCTCCCAAAGTGAGCTCTGCATGAGAGCACACCCTCCCCTGCTGACAGCCTGCACTAAGCCCTGCACAGAACAGCTGCCAGGCCCTGGGGAGGACCCGCAGCTCTCCAGCACTGCAGGAGCCAGCATGCAGCTCCACATCCCACAGCCATCCTGCACTGCCAGCTGCCAAGCCAGGCCAAAGTCTAAGGGGGGAAAAAAAAGCCTGTTTCAAATTCCTAAGACTGCAATGTTAGAAATGACCTCCTAAATGGCAACATTAGCTCTTCCAACTGCTTTGGCATCTCCTTGCAGTATTTGCCATGAGGTCTGGAAATATCTGAACATTACTCATGGCATGCAAAGGTCCATTTGTACTACTCACCCTGGATTTTGTAGTAGCAATCTCTGCTTTGAGGATCTCGGGGTCGTACTTGGAACTTGACGAGGAGCCAGAAAGCACTGGAACAAATACAGCAGCCAGTTTAGCAGCTCTGCCTTCCTCCCTACACTTTCACCACCCCACCACAGATCGAGCTCTCCCATCACTCCTGCATACCCAGACAGCCACACTTTGCTGGTGTAGGTCTGTTACCCAATTTCCCCATCACACTGCGCAAAGATAGGCAAAGGGAATACTGCAGTCAAGTAATCCACAAAAAGTATAGACTGAAGGGGCCAAAGCATGTCCCACATCTGCAAAGTCTGGATTTGTTCCAGGTTAACACACTTAACTCTAACTCCCAAACACGTTCACTCCATTCAATAGTGCGCCTTCCTGCACTTCCAAAGGCATTTAACAGAACCGAAGGGACAGGCACTGCATGAAGGTTGAGTTATTTTTTTCAGACTTCCTCATTGGGCAAACAATCCACTGAATGTTTAGAAAGACAGAAAAGCAAAGAATGAGAAGAAACTGAAAAATGTGATGCAAGCCTTTTCACAGCCTTGAGGACATGACCAACCACACAATGTGTCACACCAGATTAAATCAATGTCCCATTAAGAGCAGAACTCCCTTCTCAGCAGCGGGTAAACCCTTCTGCCTCACAAGGTACAGAAGCTCCCCAATGTGCAATGTTGTTAGAGGTAGCTGTAGGCAAGGGAGATATTTTGATCCTTGCAGCCGTCAGTTTATGCCCTATAAAACATGGGAAACTATTTCTAGTTATTTCTGTTCGGTTGTATTTTTCAAGACATATCCCATCTCACCCATGTAACTCATGCTCTCAGTGTACTGTTTTGGAACACCAGTACTTGGGTAGAATACTCCTAAGAAAAGAGCAAACCCAGTTCTTTAGAGATGAAGGACAGCACCCTTGTCAAACAAGAATCTTTTAGTTGACAGAAAACCACTTAAATTTTAACACCAGGCACAGGATTAGCCAGTTCTCCACCATCACACATAACTCACAAGAGTGAAACAGGGGGAGGTTCTTGGCTGGCAAGAACACAGAATATCTCCAATACTGAGGATTATAATAAAAATTCTGGAACATATGCAGGAAATAAATCCTGTTCTGGACATTTTCCAGTTCCTAACTAGTATCAATAAGGAGGAAATAAACATTTCTGCACCAAATCTTGAAGCAACATTGGTATTGATCTGTGTGTGACACAATACAGAGCACAAACTGCTGTTCTTCACAGACAGAGGCAATCCACCAGTGGTGACTTGGAACATGGCATAAAGTACAGACCCTCAGCTCCACTAGAACATCATACCGGGGATAAAAAATACAAAAGGGCCTGGGAATACTATCCAAGATGGTCCTTCTTGCTGTGTTTCTGTACTTTAAACAGGGGAATCAAGGAAATTACCATGTAAATTACTTTTTCCCACTGAGCCAACCACCACATTTTTTAGCATTTTTTGAAGCCCATGCAGAAAATATGTATGCTGGCTCCAGTGACTGAGCCACACACAGGAGTGTTTCATAACAATCAGCCTTTACCAAGCAGGTGCTGGGCAGGTACCATTTCTGAAACAAACTGATCCAACATGGAGAGTGACATGGTGTAACACCCCAGTGCTCTAAGCACCAGCTTCATGCCTTTAGTGTCCTCCTAGGTCCGCAGCTGAGGAAGTCACTGGTTAAGAGCTCACTGACTACTCACAGCTGGTCTGAGAGCCCAGTTTGTGCTCCCAAACATCGTGCAGCTGCCGATACTCTTTCTGGGCCAGTTCAAGCCTCTGCTGTTTCACTTGGTAGATCTCCTTCTGGGCAGCAATGGCCTCCTGGGCCAGGACAAGGTAATCCTTCAGCATGTGCTCCTGCTCCCGGCGCCATTGCACCCGAGGGTCTTCTATCTGAGTAGTTTCTTGGAGAGAAAACAGAAGAAGGCAAGATCAACAGAATGCAGGTTTGTTCTGCTGCTTGGAAAAGCTCCACTGTTTGTGACATTTTAAAACAGTCTTTTTCCCCATCCCTGTAATAAAAAGTTGAATAAAGACATTTTCCTTCTTTCTAAGGAGGTGACTCTTGATCCACAATGATTTCCAATGAGTTCTACCATGCTGAATAGAGCAATTCACAACAAAACTGAGATATAACTCTCCAACTCCTCTGCTGCTGAAGCTGCTCTGGTTTTGGCTCTTAAAAACATCCACCCAAGAATATGCATACACAGCTCTAAGATACTGACATTGGCTGTTACACTTATCTTTACTGCAACTGCACTAATAAAATACCTCTGCTATTTCACTGATAAAAAAAACTTTCAGAAAATATCATTGCCACATGACTGCATTATACTGCACCTGACAAGATGAAAGCAATTACAACTGTGTCCGTCCTCCTTGGCTGCCAAGTGGCTTTTATTGAAGAGGGGAAAGAAAACCTGCTCACTCAGTTTCCAGGGGTAAGTAAAAATAAATTCTGACTAAATCACAAATTTGTGAAAGCATCTTAAATTACATTATACAAACAGAATCTTATAGAGGAGTCAACATTTCCTTTAGGGAAAGCAGGCACAGCAGAAAATGACTGAAGGATATGGGAGGTGGAGTTTAGGGTAACAAAGTGAATGCAGCAGTTACAGCACGTCCATCTCTGTTACCCCAACACAAGCAATACATTGCTTTCCAGGTTTCTAATCATGAAAAAAACCTGTAAGGTCACAGATATGCAGCTAGTCCTAATACTAACAATGTAAATTTATTGTCAGTGTTTGTCTCTGCTTCGTGAAGAAGTGCCCAAAACATTTTTCATTTCTATTTCAAGGCTTTTCCATGTTCTTGTTTGGAGCAGCTTCCAATATTTAGTTGACCAAGTGCTCTGAACTGTCTAAACTAACATGCTTGAATAAGGATGCCTAGTTACCACACAATGAATAATTAATAGAAAGGACTTGCTTGAAACTATCAGTGGGAATCTAATCTGCATATCTTAAGAGCCTCTTTAAATATTTAGTAAAAGCTGCCAGAGTGGAAGGTATGAGCAGCTCTTAGGCAAGTCAGGCGTAAGACTAACACTGCAGTACACAGGATGTGGAGAAGTTAGACAATATTCTTGGCAGCAGAACTAGAAATAAAGGGGTTTACTCAAGGGATGGACACTCAATCCTTTTCACAAGCTGTCCATGATCATGCAGAGGAGAAAATTCATCAGCTACTACAGCAGTAAGTTGTTTTTAACAATATCTCAAGACCCAAAAGAACACATGGCACTTCAAATTACATGGCAAAACTAGGAGAAGCCACAAAATGCAATCAAAAACCCCCAGTATAGTTTGTAGAAGCATTTTAACACAGAGTCCTTTACAGCTCCTGCAAGCAGAAGCAGTATTTCAGCTGATATAATATTAAAGCTAGGCCTGGACCTGAGAAACTACCCCCAAAATAACATGAGGGAAAAGCAGCTGTTTGTGCGAGCTGTAGTTGCCCTCATGGATAGCACTGTGGTCTTAGAGAGAGCAAAAGAAAGATCAGGAGGACACAGAATGTGTAAGACTCTGAAATCCCTATGTGCCTGCTTCAATTTGTGCCCCCAAATCCCACTTTCCACATAACCGTTACCACACCCAGATGAAGTAACTGCCTTTTCTCCATAGTTGAACCAGAAGGGGAAAGTCTGCTGTTACCCAGGGAGCTGCCCCCACATTCCCAGACACGCAGCTTCCCTGGACACGACTGCACAGTCACCAGCAACGGTGACTCAGGGTTCTGTAATTTCCAGCATAAAAAGTACGTTGGCAAAGTACCCATGGCTCTTGAAGTCTGATGCAGGACACTGGATCACAAGTCTACCTCAACGTAAGTCTTCAAGCCTGGTTATTTCCAGTTTTTCCGTAGACTAGCAGCCCATTCTTCCTATAATCCCAAGAAGGTTGCAGGAAAATTCCTCAGTTATAAGCAATGAGGAGGAGGACTGCGAAAGCCTCCAATCCTGAACACCTCTGGGAGGTGGAACAGCACTGCCAGTGCTCCAAGCCCCCTACACATTCTGACCCGGGGAATGCTCAGCAGACAGCTCACAGAGAGGCTGGACAACACACTGAGGTTTTGAAATGCTTCGTGTCCAGATTTATTCTAAACATTCACCTCAACCCTTTCAGTAATCAAAGCCCTAACTATAACCCCTTGATTGCAGCTTTGGTTTTCAAACATGTAAAACCAATCAACAAAAATGTTGGCCAAGGGCTCTCTCACTGAGCTCCAGCTACTGAGAAATGCAAAATACATCCAGAAGTGAGATGAAAGAACTATAGAAATGCAGACTATTACATCATTTGTTGTCTTGTGAATTCCTAATTTAATGTTGAGCTTGTCATAAATAAATCTGTTTGCTTCATGTTGGAGGAATGTAAGCTTACAATGCTTGCATCAGCATCATTTCTTTGTGCAAATCACATTCCAAAGTTCTCCCAGAGAGGCACACTCAAGGCTATGCATTAATACTGTATTAGGAATATTCTGGGTACTCAATTCCATTTAATTGTATTTATTTTCCCTCAGAGAGGTGGTTACAATTGTTCTCCATCTTGCTTCTTTTCATGGCTCCTGGCTTTAGATTTAATTTAAGTCTATCCTTGGGCTCATTTCTGATAATTAGCCTCAAATACTTGTGCAGTATGAGCAAGACCCAACATGGCTCCATCCCCTTCCCACCCTCAGCAGTTCCTTCCTGGCAGGGAATCTGCCAGAGACCTTGGAGAGGAAAAAGGTTTTGGACACTCTCCAGAGGATACTTCAACATAAACCACAAAGATGAACTGCTTGATTAGGTTAAAGTAAATGGATGTGTTCTGCTCTATCATAATCTGGATTACAGCTGGCATAAGAAATATGTCATGAGCTTGTTCCTCAACATTTTAGTTGAAATTCTCATTTAAATATAGTGGCCTCTGGCATGCCATAGGGGTGGAACCTTTTAAAAGGCACTGCTATTAAACAGGTGTCAGCACAGTTGGAAGGCTTCTCTGCACGCCCCAGAATCCTGTGGTGCCTGTGAGTGGCACAGACCAGGGGTTTCTGCCCCAGACCTGCAACCAGACCTCTGCATGTTTACCCTGCACCAACTCAAAGGTATAAATAAAACCATGTTTGGTTTGTCCCAACTATATTCAACCCTTTAGGTTGGAAAAGGCCTTTAGGCTCACTGAGTCCAACCACAAACTTAACAATGCTGCAGTTTCTGCCAGCTGAAACACTCCAGGGGCCCAACAGGCTTCCATGTCCCACAGCTTCAGGTCAAGGCTATTTTCCCACTCCTGGACTGTGAAATGGACACCAGACCTGGTCTTATAGACCTGTAGGTGATCCAAATTTGTGCCTTGCAACTTAGCACTTTCTAAAGCAAAGTTCGTCCACTCCTCTCCCCTGCTGATCTCCCTTGCGTGGTCTGGTAGACTTGCCTAACCTTTTCCAACTTTCCAATAAAAAGAAAAACTTATGTCCCCTACCTCACAGAAAAATACTTAGAATGAAGCCATTTAAAGATATATCATCCTAAAATCACAGGATTTACCCACAACTTTAAGGCACTTTAAGGCACTTTTATCCTTTAGAAGTTCCTCTCTTAGCACGAGTTGCAAGCTCCCCAAAAAGGGCCTGGGCATGGTTCTACTGTGAATTTCAGGGCTGCAGCTGGAGCTGTTCTGTAAAGAGAATCAAAGTCACTGATTTGTTTTGCTTATTACTTTTTCAGGGGATTTGTTCTAGCATAACCCATTACAGTTATTCTAGTAATGTCTGTAATGATATATCAAATGGTGTACTTTTTATAATTCAAATGAGCTTACAAAAAGAACTCTTTTGGTCTATCAAGCAATCTAGCAAGGGGTGTAAGCAGTGGCTTAGTTTGAGGACACAGGATAAAGAACCACAAGCCTGAACCCTGAACAGGACATCCCAAGCTTACTTGAGGGTTTTGTTTCCAGCAAAGGCAGTGTGAGCTCCTGCAGCCAAGAGAGCTCATGCTCGTTCAGTTCACCCCTGCCAGGGGAATCAACACAAGACCTTTGCACTGTTTCTGATGGTCTTGCCACAGGGACAAATTCCAGGCTAAGAACAAACTCCAGATCACTGTTACCCAGTTGGACTCCTCAGCAGAACCAAATCTGACAGAGGTGTGTCCATAGTATTGGCTTGAATGTGGCTGTCAATTTGAAGATTGCAACCGAAAAGGTCTCAAATTCCTGCTTAGAGAGGGAAGTACTTCGCATGATGGAGAAGGACAGGATTTGATTTCACAAGCTGCAGAACACATCTACTCTAAAACATGCTGTTAGCAACTCTGTGGTTTTGTGTTCACGACATTTTAATATAGGCACAAATCACTCTGCAAAAACACGGTAGCATGTCACTTACTGGTGTTGTGGTCTATGTAATAGACTCCGACCTGAGGGTCATAAGCCTCTTCCCATCCTAAGGGCAACTCATCACTGATGCAGTCAGCAAAGGTCAGTGGTTTAGTATACCTGAAATGCAAAATAATATTCAGTAGGAATAAAAGAACATTCCCACATGCCTGTTCCAAACAGCTGACCAGAAAACAAATGCCACAAGGTCTTCAATATTAAAAACAGAGAGAGTTGAAAACTATTTTAAAGTTTTTGTTCTCATCAAATAATACAGCACCAACTCTTCCCTTTCTCCATCTGAAGTTAGAGCAAGATGAATTCATCCTGACAAGAGCTCCAGAGCCTTGCTGGGCTCAGCCAGTACACGCTCGACAAAGGAACATTAAGAACTTTGCCAGAAACAATTCCTGTCTCTCCACTGAAAGAACAAGACTGTTTGCAGGCAAGTCCTGTACCAAAAATATGTGGACAAGAAGGAGCAAGATGAGAAATGTAATTTGCATAGCATGAATAAGTAAGACTGAACAATCAATAGCAAGTGCTGAGGACTGTGGGACCACTTGTCATGCAACTTCTCTCATTTGCATTGCAATATGCTCTGTTTCATTAATGACAAACAAGATTAGTTTTTCAGTATTAGAAAACATGTAACCCACTCCGTCTGAACAAGGAAGTATTTCCACAGCAGTGCTCTGATGAGTTTTTCTACTACAGACCACATCCAGCAACACTCTGAAGGCTTGTATGGCTAAACACAAAGCTTAGAGTACCCACTCCTTGAGTGACCCCAGATTTTAATCACCGAAACCATGTCCCTTTCCTCCCTTTGACTCAGAGTTAATGAGGTTCAGCTTGCACCAACAAAACTACAAACCAAACAGCACTGCAGGGAGGCACAAGGCAGGAGGAATTAATCTTGCAGGTGCCTCACATGCCCAGCTGCCAAAAGCAGAATATGCCAGAGGCCCGGAGATCCACCACACAACCCCAGGGCTCAGCGTGGCGCATGCGGAAGGGGCTGAGTCTGCCTTCCCAGAGAAGCCCTCGTGGCAGAGCACAGGACACACTGTGCAACGCCACAGTCCCTCGAGGCAGGCACCCACTGAGAGCAAAGGGCTGAGCAAGCGCCCACAGAGCCGTACCCAACTCTGCCACACGCAAGCAGCACATCCCAGGGAGGCAGAGGGGGACACAGAGCAGGTCTGCAACCCACTGCAAGAGACTGAACAGCCTCCAGCAAGTCTTCCCTAGCCAAAGGTAATTGAGGAGGGCTGACAGACAAAGAGTTTCACTGAATTCTGAGCAGATGTCATCTGGAGGCCCTGAGAACCAGCTGGTGCTCCCATATTAACATCTTACAGTCACTCATTGTTAAGAGGAATTTTAAGAAAAAAGCCGTCAACCAGAAGAGGTTCAACATAAAATCAACATTTAACAACGGACGTAATTGCCCCTAAATATGACCTGTAAGTCTGGTATGCAGTAAGAATGGGGGTGGGAACATTTTTGTAAAAGCCATGTAAGCCGCTGACACCTCTAATTTACCTGCTGTTGCCTTTCCCTTTCAACACACTGCCTTTGCCATATGAAGCAGAAATTCAATCACTATTCTCTCAGAAAATTTCAAGTCAATTGAAATTAATAAATAAAATAAGGCTCTGCACTGCAAAAGAACTCAGAGCTTCACAACATAAAACTGAAACTTTCTCAATAAAGTTTCACTGAAGGGTTTATTTTAACAGTTCTTAATCTAGACTGTGTACCAAAAGTGTGTTTGTATAGAAAATAGAGATTACCTGAAAATAAAATAGAATCTCAATGCTTGTGATTGCTATCCCTTATCCCATGTTCTTCCCTGTGGATCAAGCTGTTTCCCCAGCCTGAGTACCCAATATGTGCTGCTCTGAGTTGATCAAATCAAAGATGCACAAGGGTAAAAATACAGAGCAAGGTCAGATACAAGCCACTCTCTGGAGATAACAGAGATGAAAGCACTGTAGCAAACGTGTTGGCAATGTTAAGTTAAACACCAGGGCTAACACTTTCAGCCTCTCTGAAAATGGCATCTCCTTTTATTTAATGATAATGGCTCATGTGGAAGCAGCACAGGTAGGGAAGAGGGAGGGCACAGTGCTACATGCTGAACTAGACGGACTGCTCCCATCCCCGAGAGGGGCACAGTCATGCTGGGATCATAGAACCACGAAATATGCTGAGCTGGAAGGGACCCACAGAGATCATCGAGTCCATGTCCTGGCCCTGCACAGACAATCCCACCCTGCACATCCCAGAGAGCATCGTCCAAGCACTCCTGGAGCTCTGGCAGCCTTGGGGCCATAACCATGCCCTGGGGAGCCTGGGCAGTGTCCCACCACCCTCTGGCTGAAAACACTTTTTCCTCCATCCAACCGAAACCTGCCGGCTCAGCCTCATGCAGTTTCCTTGAGTCCTGTCAGTGGCCGTGGTTCAGACCCACACCTGCCCTCTGCTCCCCTCAAGAGGAAGCTGCAGAACACAGTGAGCAGCCTCCCCTCAGGCTCCTCTCCTCCAGGCTGAGCAAACCAAGTGCCCTCAGCCACTCCTCATACAGCTTCCCCTCCAGCCCCTGCACCATCCTCCCAGCTGACCTACGGATGTTCTCTCATGGTTTAATGTTCTTGTTTATATTGTGGTGCCCACAACTCCCCCAGGAATCAAGGTGGGGTTGCAAGGCCACGGGAAGTCCAAGGGGTCTTTTCCAAGTACATCATTTGGTTAGTAACACTCTAAATACCTCTGTGAGTTGGTGGCATGATTGCTGTTCTGCTACTTCTGTAGAGAGCTTTGTAAGAAGAGGTGCAATTCCATCCTGGGTTTGCAGTCCCAGTGTTACACACCGGCCCCATCCAGCCCTGCAGGGTGATTAAACCAGGAGCCACGCATCTCCCATGTCCCAGCTACAGTGCTCAACATTTTTGGTGAGTGATCCATGCAAGAATCCTTCAACATGGAGCAGTAATTAAACCCATACTTAAAGTACATTAGGTGAGGGTGTGCTGCAGACATAAAATACACCTTCGTAAATTGATTTGTGTTACACACTGTGTGGAGTTTCTTGCAGAATTCTGCTCAAGAATCACACCTAACATTAATATTAAGCACTGTCTTGGTAAAAAACAAAAACCAGTGTGGAGCTGCACTATCAGCCCTAGGTCTCTGAAAGACTTTCATCTGGGAATGACACTGTGGTGCCAATTTTGGTGCTCCAAAGTGTAACACCAAACTTATAAAGCTTCCGTTCAGCTTTTGTCCAGTCCTATTTTGCTAGAAGCAGCTGAATTCCTTATAAAAGTGCTAAGAAACTGTCAGACTCAATAGGAAGCCAGGACCAAGCAACTGAAGGATACTTATTCCTCTTTTCCATATGAAATGCAATGCATGAACTACATCCAGCCAGTTCTTTCAGAGTTTTGGAAGAAGGAAGAAAAAAGCAAGGCAGGATCAGTCTGCTATGGCAATGACACAAGCCAACTGGAGACTTGCCAGTTACTTGGGCTCAGAAACGGACAATTATTTCACTTTTGAGACCGATATTTTCAGCATATCTCACAAGGAGCACCCATCACCAAGCACAGACTAATGCCGCCCTCCTCGGTTGCCCAAAGCTTCCAGCTATCCCATTGGTACCGAGGAGAAAGCTGCTATTCAGCTAGCAAACAGAATAATAATTACTTTTATAACTAAGAGTGTAATTCCACTTGTTATAGACAAAATAGCTATTTCCCCAAGTAACTGCAGCTTCATAACCGTATTACTTACTTGGCTAAGCTCCTTTCCCTAGCTCTTATAGGAAAAATAGGCACAAATCAAAGTAGCAATGGTTCAGTTAGATGAACGATATGTAGTATGTTGTGTACCAAGACTTTTAATACAGTATAAAAAGAAAAAAGAGATTATTTCCTTGTTTTAAGATATGATTTTAGGGGTTGTTATAAAGACAAAAATAAACCAATTTTCCAGAAGGGATCCAAAAATGCAGCGTTTCCCCAAGCACATTCACAATGACGGATTAGAGAGCAAAAGGAGAAGCTTCTTTCTCACAGCAGGACATGATTTAGTTAGTGCATTACTGCTGCATAAAACAGGACTGTTCCCCCCCCTGCATGTGGGACGTTAAAGCTAGGACATATCTGCAGGACTATTCCTTTGAAACATCTCCTTTTCAATTCGCAAAGCTTCCTAGCTGCCCTCAAAACAATCCCATCAGCTCAGTCAAACCACATTACCACACAATAGGTTCTCCCTGCAGCTGGACTCAAAGCAGCAGTGCACAAAAATGGACCCCTCTCACCACCGTGCCTGTAACTAAGGAAGGAAACCTGCAAAATGGTTTGCATTCCTTACCCTCCACCCTTAGGGAAACCTGCAGATGCATTCACCTAGTTTTCACACAAAAACAATGCACCCAGAAGCTCAGAAAATCCTGACTATGCCTTCTGATCTCCAGTCACAAAGGGGGAACCAAGGGACTAAACTTTAAGGTCTGTACATATAGCACTTTTTATGAAACCCAAACTGGCCTAGTTAAAAGGGATGACATTTTGGGACAAGAGTTTGTTTGCATCTTCCAGCCATGCTCCCTTTGCTCTGACACCCACCAGACATCAGTTAGACCTGAGCTACTCCTCAAGTGCTGTATCTGCTTCTGAACTGAGGGCTGAGTTTGGTGTAGGAGCTCAACAATAGAAATTAGCCTGAGCTAGAGTAGATATTTGTAAACCACAGCCTAACTCTGGCCTTCTAGCTTGCCCAAAAGTAACCCATACATTAATCTCACAGGAACTCACCCATATCTCACATTGATCATACCCATGACTGCCATACCCCCATAGGTATGTTTTAATTGGGGTCATTATTAGGAATATTTAGTATTTTGAAAAAGACGGATCAACTTACATTTATCCATTTCCATCATATTTTCTTAGCTTCTAATATGTAATTTTAAAATTTCATTTCATTCAAGAAATTCAAATTTACTTGAACAAATGCAATTGCTCATTAGGACACCTGGAAAACAGGTACCCACAGCAACCACTACACACAGCAGGGCAAGGTCACTGTCTCAGAAAGTAATCCTGGTAACAGAGGTAAAAGGGAACAGCATCACCCAACTTCCTAATCTGAGGAGCATCTGGCATAGGCATCTTCAGGCATAGGCAGGACGAGGGCAAAGCCACCGCTCACCACCAGCCATGGTGAACGTTCCAAGACACTTCCATCTTTGCAAAATGTTTGCCCACAGTAGCTCAACCATTTGTACAGCAAATTATGTCCAAATCCCACTCCCAAAGCAGGAAATGGAAAGTTAGCTTCCTACCTCTATTTTCTAAGTCACATTATTTTAAAATGAAAATGGTTTCTATATTTCTTATTTTTGATCACCTTCAGTTTCTATCACAGATAAAACTGGAAGTCAATGTTTCACGTGCAAACAGTATTAAACGGAAGCTCGCTCATCTTCGATTCAGAAAGCCTTTCTATATTCTTGAACTCCACTGTTGTCAATCAAAAACCTCATTACATGGGAAACTGAAGGCAAATAATCCTTGTATAACCAGTTTTTGATTGACAGAAGGTTTGTTAAACATGGCTGTACAGAGGTTCCTGGAGGCCGCTGGAGATGGGTGACCTGTGCCACTTACAAATCTGGAGTTAATACTACAACGGTAACAGAAGTCAATACTGAACTTCCTAAACCAGGAAAAGTTATTTTTGTAATTCCTGCATCCTGGTATCAACTGGGGGCCTGCAGCATCAAACCACGAGCAGCTCCTGGTGAGGCTCACAGCCATGAGGACGTCAGTGCAGGCGGATGAGCACTCAGCAAACCCCATGCTTGGATCACCGGGACGAGGGTTTATAAACCAACAGCGCAGTGCCAAGCACCTGCACCATGCACTAACCCACCTCATCCCTGTGTCTGCAGGGCTCCTCAGACCCCGCAGCAAAGGAAAGCCATTTAAACAGGACAGCCTTATTTTCATCAGTCCAGGACAGATCACACGGCCTCATATGAAATCCTTCACGACTCTATGGGCCAGAGGACAGAGCAGGGGATTTCCTGCAGTTTGCTGTACCCATAGCAGCAGCTCACTGCACCAGCAACAAAGGCAGCACCTGCATCACTCAGGAGCATCGTGTCAGCTCCTCTTACAGCCACAGCATGAGCCACCGAACCCTGACAAACACCCTACCAGCCCTGCTGAGCCTCCCCTTCCCTCCTGCACTCACAGATACACAGCAAGTGTGTGAGGCAGACAAGCCTCATGGGCAAGAAGTCAAGCCAGATGACACAATTATGAACCGTGGCAGATACTTCTACTCATACTATTTCTCTTACAAAACAAAACAGCTTTTCAAGCCAGCATTTTGCAGGAGAAGCTTGGAGTTGGGTTTTATTTTCAGCAGCTCCTTTTTGGTTTTTTTTACACAGCATTTCTTCGTTTCTTGTTTGAATAAAACTCATTGCTCATTATGTGCCAGGATGTGGCACAGACCGGGATAGAGAATGAGCTTAAGGCACCTCAGTTCCAGCTGTGACACTGAGGTTGCTGTGCACGCAGAGTTTTGAGGAACTCAAACTTCCAGCAGAGCTGCTACTGGAACTCAGAAGGCTGCTGCAAGAATCACTGCCAGGAGGCTCCACACGATGACATACAAGCTTCTTTGTTTTTAATGAGGTCATCTCATTCTCAAGACAGATGACGATTATTTTTAAACTTCAGCAGAGAAAAAACTACCACTTTGCTGTAGTTCTAGAAAATTTGTCTGCAATCTCCTCCTCACAAAAGCTTTTAAAAATAGACACCTACACATTTATTACTCAACTTGGTGATCCAGCCCTCAAACACACCAGGGCTACTCATCACTATAGTAACTGTTTTCCCTGGGAGCATCCTCTCTCACTGCAGGGAGGATTGCCTTTGGAGGCTGCAGGTGTGGCAGTGAATGTTTTATGATCTTGCTGGCAAGATCACCCCATCTCCACACACGTGTGCACGATGAAATGCTCCCTTGGATTCCCACTCCAACAGCAGTTTAGAGAACAGGTGGTGGGAACAGCTCATGCCCAACATCCTCAGCAGTGACACAGCAGGCAGCTCCAGGCCAAGTGACACCTCAGTGGCACCAAAACTTCACCAACTGCAAACACCTTAGACAGGGAGACCTCTATGCCCAGAGAAGCAGAAAGGCCCAGTTCAGCACCACCATTAGCAGAGAGGAGCCATGAACAGGAATGTGCTTGCCAGGTAACAAGGAGAAGCTTTTAAGCCATGATCACAGATTTGAGAAGCTTAACTATACTCCAAGGAGTCTAACAAGAGATCAAATGCAACATTTCAAAGTTTTGGAAGGCAGACATTATGCCAAACCCACACAAAGGCCTAGTCACCCTAAGCTTCCAGCTACCTCAAGCACATGTCATTTCAGTGACTGCCAGTGTGTGGTCCTGATCTGGCTGTGATAAAGGGTAACTGGGAAGAGAATTACACTCTCATAGTAAATGGGGTCAACTCTGAGGAAAAAAAGCATATTTGAAGCTGTTAGTGTAAACCAAACAAACTTGCTTAAACTACAACATAAATATTACCAAGAGAAATGGCTTATAATACACAACACATCTCCTCAAGCAACTCAAACTGCAGAGCTGTTTGCTTTTCAGAAGTGGTTGCCTCCATGGCCGTGGTTATTGTGCATCTCCTCAGCCCCCTAAAGACCTCTTTCACCTTTGTATTTCCTCCTGACCCCTGATGCTTCATGCATTGGGCCACCCCTAGGATAACGAAGTCCAACATCTATTGTCAGAGTTTATTTTCCAAGCTATCATAATTTTACACATTTTCACTGACACACAAGATTGTTCCCTGGCCAGGCCATGAGGGCAACATTGTTAAAGTAATCTGAAGCTGTGTCTAATTTGCCAATTAGACCCTCAACTGCTTTCATATGAGCAGGTAACATTTAAATTCTTCTTTTATACAGAAATTAGTCACCTACTGCCCAAGTAGATTCTGCACAAAAGAGATCAGGAGGCACCAAAGACATCTGAAAGTCAGGCACCAGTTTGTATTTCAGGTATTCTGAATGCAAATGCATTTATACATTTCCATTAGTCAAACAGATCCACAGAAGCATTAATCTATATAATACATGGTTTATGACCCCAGCAGACACAAAAAGTATGCCTAGAACACCAGTACAGTCAGCTGCTTGCTTGTTCTTCTTTCCACTTCTGAAAAGGCCTGCACGTTTACAAGCTCTACTTTGCACACACTGAGTCTGTTTCCCTGTCCTTCAGTGCAGATCAGATTTACCTCTGGAAGCAAAGAACAACGAAGCTATTTGCAAGAAGGCTATCAAAAACCACTTGCAGATTTTAGATCATTCCCAGTGATTAACAAACCGGTTCTGCAAGCAAGAGGTCAGTCATACCTTCTTAATCACTCAAATGCAAAAATTCCTGGGATAGTTCAAGGTTAAAAAGTCAGGAAACGGGAGATGAGGCTTCTCACAACATTAACTTGCCTGCCAGCCTCTATATCCTGCATGCTTTCCTACACCAATTAAGCAGGAAAAATATAAAAGTGTAAGGTACAACTTGATGAGAACAGTACAACACTACTGAATTAAAAGCATGCAAGAGTTGGAATTTAACCATGCAAGTAATTCAAAATCTTTAATTTTAAATAGCTGAAATTCATTTTTAAGTTTGCTTTCAGTTCTTCTGGGATGAAAAGCAGCCTTGCCACAAGCACAGCCTGAGCAGATTAACTAAAAATAAGTCAGCTTTCTCTTCGCTTGGAAGGTCAACTGTTCTTGAATAAGGGGACTGGTCACTTCAGAGTACAGGGTAAATTGCCTACCAAGCATCCAGAGTAGTCAGACTAGTTCCCTGACATATTTGGGAGATTATGAACTGGAAGGCTCTGCCTCTGCTCTTACAGCCTGCATTCCTGCTTCTCTGAAAGGCTGCCTAAGTGTGGGTGGCAGCAGTTTATATTGGCAAGATGCCTCAAGATAAGGAGGTGTGTATAGGGCAAACTCCCCCCACAATACAGCTCCTAGAGCAGGGAACCAATAGCTACTGTCAGAAAAAGATAAATATTTGAGCTCTCAGCAAGGAGGCACGTATGGAACAACTGCCCTACCTCAGCATTGAGGAACACATGCACTGCAGCGAGCACTGGGCTGACCATCCGGGCAAGAATGATGGGGAGAGGTTTGGGATTCACTCCCCACCAGGGCTTCATCAGACACTGAATTTACACTTCATGTACAGTGATTACAAACCTGAATTCTTTCAGAAGAAAAGCATGCTGCTGTACTTCTCACCAGCATGTTCTGTCTGTGAACAGGAAAAGCCTCCTGCAACCTGCACAGGAGCCTCCTGCCAGCTTCTGTGCCCTTTATTCACAAGATATTTGAAGTGGGAAAATAGACAACCCCAGGGTGGAATCACTGGACTCATCTAATCTCCCCAGTGTAGAAAACAAGCACTGCTACTATGAAAACCTATTTGGAAAGGACAAGGGAAGCACCGGAGTTTGTTTTACATGCACATGGTCTGCATGCTGCTCCCTGGTTCACCTCCTGCTAGCACTGGGCTAATTGCTCATCCATACAGCAGCTTTGGTAGGGCTGCCTGCCTGCTATCTCTGCATTATAAATGTTCTGACAGAGTTACAGAGCTATCTGATGGTCCCAACCCCCAACAGCAACATTAGCAGGCTCTCTGGTCTGCACCCCTTGCAGAACAGTCTAGGCAAACAGCAGGGCATCACAAGAGCATCTTCTGCTCCTTGCCCTAAGTCAGACCAGCAGCAGCCACTCAGCTCCTATGCAGAGCCTAGTTCTGAAAGCATGACTGCATGGCTCTGATCTAGTACCAGCCTGCCACCTTGGAAATCTGGCCAGATAGAACAGAACCCTGCTACACAGAGGAAACCACCAAGCCACACGAACCCCCAAGGGGCTCAGGGCACTCACAGGGCCCCTTCAATGCCTTCATAAAGGGCACTCAGCGGTCCCAGGTATGAACAGGAGTATTTCTGGCTGCCTGCAAGAATCAGAGCAGATGCCTGGTCAAGATGATGTCAGAGCAGTGGAGAACACAGGAGAACAAAAATCCTTCTGCTTGCAAAGCACCTGTGAATTCAAGATACAGAACACTCACCCCAGCGTAAGCATAGCCCTGCAGGCTGCAATCCATGCCCTTCCTTCAAGAGCGGCAATCCAAAACTATTTCAACAGACTCAGCCTTGTGAGTTAGCACTGAGGACAGCTTTTGCAAATAAAAGCATGGCAACTCACTTCAGATCCAAAGAGGATAAAGCCCAGGTTGCACAGCCCTCAGCTCATGAATGCAGCGCTGCTGAAGCACAGAAGCACTTGAAATTCACAATATGAGCTTTACAATCTACTACTGTTGCTGTAAGTGTTGAGGCAATGTGTTCTCAGATCCTGAAAAGCCATACTGTATAAAAATGAACAGAAACGTCAGAATAAGAACAAATTTCCAGAACAACTTTGTGAGAGTAAAGCTTTAAGAGATGTAGAGTTAGAAGGTAAGAGTGTAAAATTAATAGGTTTAGTATCTTTTTCATCCAAAGAAACAAAGCCTTGATTTACCATGTAGTTAAGCCACAAAAAAAAAAAAAAAATTATGCCAAACTGTGTTTATAGGCAGAACTGTACAAAGTACTAAACATAGCTCAGTACTTCACACATTGCAAGGGAGTCAATACAAATCAACAACTATTGAAGGCTGCTCACGCATCTGAGGACAGCAAAAGTGAGATTTGCATCACCAAGTGAGTTTGATTGATTTACTCTCACATAGTTTATTTTTAATGATCCACTATGAATATATTTTGCCAACAGATCAAATTTGTGTTAACAGGGAAGTTATAATGCTGCTTGCTCTCTTGCACTCCCCTTTCCCATCTATCTTGGGTAGTTTAAAGCCCACTTAACAGTCCTTCTGCCAGCTCAGAAATGGCACAAGCCAGCTGAGGATTCAGTTTTTCAGTTATTCCTTAGTTTGAAACAGGCAGCATTTCTTTCCACTAAGCAGAGATTCAGCATACATATCACTTTATCACTGCTGCTCACACTTCATGCTCCAGGTATGTGTCAGAGACACACCTTACATGGTCTCCTTATTAATATTTAGCTATATTTTACTTTAGTTAATGACCAAGAGCACAAGAACCTCCTTCTTTCCAATCTTCCTCTTTCCAGTGTACCCTAGTGAAGGTGGCTAAATCCACAGACTGTTTGTGCCTTTTTGCTATCTCCGTATTCCCACTTTTCCCATACATATGCAGTAGGTATGTACCCCAGTCAAGCTCCTGGCTTGTCTGTCAGCACAGACACCAGCATCACTACCACCATCCTAGATGTTCCACATTAAAAAATGAAGGAGGTGAATCCCAACAAAGAGGGTGCATTTCATCCCAGCCTTACAAGCCAGGTAACCCCAAAGGAAAAGGCCAGAGATGCCAGATTTGCCTTCAGTATTGTGGGAAACAAAGGTGAGGCCATGGCATGAAGCTCAGAGCAATGAAGAAGCAGGCCAGCAAGGCCATCAGCTTCGACAGAAAAGGTGTGCTCACAGCATCCTGTGCCTCGTTCAGAAGCAGCGTCTGGACATGCAGCACATTCTCTGTAGTCTGACCAGACACAGCACATGCCAGCCTAGACCAACCCTGACAACTCTGCCACTCAACACAACCAAATACTATTTCCACAGGAGCACCAGAGGTGGTGGCATGACTGCTCATGTCACACCTCAGCAAGCTGATTCAGCTCATTCAAGGGAGCTCAGGGAAACAAGTCTTCATGTACTGCAGCAACAGGACTGTCCCCGTCAGCAGGGGCAAGTTCCACTTCCCTTGGGCTGAGGCCACACCATTCCACAGGACCTAAAAACATATGTCCCAAGGTCATTAGTACACATCCA
Source organism: Donacobius atricapilla (assembly GCA_013397315.1). NCBI lineage: Eukaryota > Metazoa > Chordata > Aves > Passeriformes > Mimidae > Donacobius > Donacobius atricapilla. The sequence continues at coordinate 1,114,557 of WBMY01006641.1, forward strand.
AATTCCTGGATCCTCTAAAACTGAAAAAACTCTGAAGTGCAATAAGGTTTTATGCAAATGCTCTAAGCTAAGCATTTAGAAAGGAATTATCAAACACATCAGTAAATGCCTGAATTCCGCCAACAAAAAACACACAGTATGCAAGGGTATGTTCCTACAGCCATGGAGAAAGATGGGTTTTATTCTATCCTTGTCAAGAGGAAAAAAAAACCCCACCACAAACCAATGAATTTTAAGTATCTGCTGCCAAAGCTGCAGCACAGCCTCAGCAACAGAAGTGCCACAGTCAAGCTGTAACAATACTTAGATTTCTTCAGGAGTGCAGCATTTTTCATTTTACAGCACATATTCATAGGAATTCACAAGTAAGTGTTGATTGCTTTTTTGCACTACAAGGGTTGCTTTATCTGTACAGTGTCACTTTCTTTCAGGACCAGAGGTGCCCAAGAAACATCTCAGAAAAGGATCAGTTTCTAGGAGATGCAGTTATTTAACCTGAATTAGCGTGTGGCTATACATGTGCTAGCACAGGGGAGAGAGGGAGAAGAATTGTGTTGGACCCGCAGCACAAAGGTATCAGCAACTGAGCCAGGCTAAGGGTTTGCTGCTCCTGTAAAAAGCATCTCTCCCAGCTCTCCCTACACAGCCTTTCCTCGCTCCTGTGCCCAGACCAGCAGCCCTGCACCCTGCCAGGCCTCGCACAAACGCTTCTGTTGAGCGGCAGCGCAGAACAGCCCCAGACCCCTCTGACCTGGCATTCCCGGCCAGGGGCAGCACCGGGGAGAAGCAGAACCCCCCTTGCTGGCTGCGATGAGCTGTCTGCCTGCTCACCGGATTTCGGGGCACCAAGCTCACAGGTGAGCCTCACCTGCCACGGAATCGGAATTAAACCCGGCCCCCGCAAGCGGCCCATCCTCTGCAGCTGCCAGAGCTCGCCTCGCTACTGCCTTCAGGCTCATTATGACTTATAAATGCATAGAAACAGTCAACTGCAGAAGCCGGTCCCTCGGACCGGCGCAGCCGGAGCCCGCGGCAGCGCCCGGGGCCTGCCGGGCTGTGGGGAGGCCTCTCCCGGAGCGGCTCAGGCCAGCCCGGCCGGGCAGTGCGCGGAGCAACGCGCTCCCTCACCGCACCTTTTCATCCCATAAGTATTGCCAAGGTCACGTTCTCTGCCCTGACTGCTCCTCCCCGCTCCCAGGAAATCCCAAGCACGCAGCCCTGAGCCGCGGGGCTGCTCCCACCCTCGGCGTCTCCCGGACACCGGCACAAGCTGTCGCGTTCCTGCGGGCAGCGCAGCCCGGCCTCGCCCGGGCCCGCAGCACCGCTGTGCCGGCGCTGCAGGGCTGCGGGAGCTCTGCACTGAGCCTCGTCACCTCCGCCAGCGGCGCTCCTGAACGGAATACTGAAATAAAGCCGGGCCCCGGGCTGGGCCGGTGCCTAAGCGAACCCACGGGCTGCAGTGGTAGCTCAGGCTGTGCGCACTGAGGCACTCGGCTGCACCATCTGCTGAGCCCGTCTGCAAGGGCACGGCGTGGGGACTGCCCTGGGGACAGCCCCTGTCGCCAGCCCAGCATCGGCAGCCAAGGGGGAAAGCACATTTCTGCCAGCCCCGGGCTCAGGGACAGGCAGAGGGGGTGGCACTGGCTCTGGGGAGCCCTCCTGGTCCGGGCACGGGGGATGCAGCCCCCTCTCTTGTGCCCAGCACTCATCGCTGCATGGAGACAAGCGGCTTAAGGACCCGCATACGCTCCCGACACCACGCAAGATTTTTAGGGAGCTACTGGAGAATCATACATGCTGCCAGCTTACAAAGCCAGCTAATTATACAATCTGTTAAGCATGTATGCGCACACAACAGTGCTTTGAGTCATTAGAGGACGGGATTTATACTTCACTGCACGCATCTTGCTCTTTGTCAGTGCGTGCCTGGATACAGCCAAAACGAACACAAGTATCTGGAATGTCTGCAGCTCGCAGGCCAGCGCATCTGAATACAAAGCTGAGCCCTGCGAGGCTCAGACTGGCTGCTGTGACCCTCAGCTGCACATATCGCTTCCCCAAAGATAGTTAAAATCCTTACTCCCCTTTTTATCACTGAGCATCTGGAAGCAGACTGCAGCATAATGTTTAAGCTATATTCTGAGGCTGTAAGAGGGATGTTAGGGAGGACACGGCAGCAGTGCAGGTGATGGGCTGTGAGGACAAAGAGCTGTCCCGGGTTTAATCCAGAAGGGTCAGAGGGATCGCGGTTCCTATGGCAGCAGCCACTCCTGAGGGCTGAGCCCACGCCAGATGGAGATCCCTGTCCTAGGTGTTTGCCAGCCAGAGAATGCTGCAGCACACCACAGATGTCTGTTCCCTTCAGTCATCACCAGCTCATTTACTGGTGCCCAGTTCTGCTCTGCAAGGCAGCAGCTCTCCCCAGAGCACCCCAGGTGAAGCGACACCGGCCCCAGGTCTGCAGCTCAGACAGGGGCTCCCTTCCACGCTGCACGTGGCCAAATCATCCAGGTGCTCTTCATGCAAAACCTGAGAGCAATAGCTATGTATTTCATGGATTATAAGACTTTTCTGGCAATTCCTGAATTTCTTCTGCTGAGGATTTCAATTTAGCTCCCCAAATGTCTAAATATCCAACATAACATGCTGATGAACTCTACCCACCCCAGCTGGCTTCATCCACATAGCTTGGCTACATCCTATGAACAGCCCTATCCTAAGCAATTACATACCTACAGCTCGTGCTATACTTTCAAGAGGATGTATGTGGTAGTGGATTTTCAATTTCTACCATCTATGTATTGCCATATTGCTTATTATTTAATGTGAACTCCAAAATAGGATTTTAAGCATTTGGTGCATAACACAGAGTATTATTTTGGGGTTTTGTAACAAGTCAAGCCAAACCACCTCCGTTTTCACGTTTTTCTTCCCTGCAAGTTGAAGGAAGCAGCAGAAGGCACAAATCTGTAAGAGTTTCAGCTTTGTCTTGGAAAATACAAGTTGGTCAAAATAAGCTTTTAAAATCTAGCAAAGCCACACAAACCTAGCACAGTAGGAAATCACATTTCTTTGTGTTGTCACGTATCAAGCCTTAACTCTATTTCATCTTTAACAAGGTATTTTCTTTCTCTCAGTTTTCAATGCAGGGGATGTAGTCAGGAAAAGAAGATGGTGAGCTACACCTATGCTCTCCCCACAAATAAAGCCCTCTTTGTAAAGCCACCTAGCAAACAAGTTGCAGGATCTGCAGATGCTTTAAGGCACACAACATTTCACTCTTGAGATTTTCTTGCGAGGCCTGGAATACCCCAGGTCTCTGGTACCTTCCCCTGAAATTCAGAAAGCAAGGTTCTGAAAAACAAGCTACTTTAAAGCCAGTCTTCTCTATGCATAAACCAAATTTTTTATAGCTGACATTGTTAGAAAGACATTCCTGTCCAGCTTACCTCAGTTGTGCTTTCCCTTCTTCCATCCAAATAAAAAAAGGAGAAAGCTGGGGGTTTTTTCAGACAGTGTAAAGTAGTATTTCTTGCCAAGATCCCTCAGTAACACTTTTTCTCCATCACTATCAGGTTCTGTAGCCTTTATGTATGCCAAGGGATAAGAAGCAGCTGAATGAGTCAGTCTCTCTCAGTCAAAACCAGTATTTGTTGCAAGACACTTGAGGTAAAACTAAAGCAGCTGGGGAGGTGGAAAGTGTTATCTGAACACCCACTCCTCTGTGGGCACAGAAAACGAGGAATTCAAGAGTACAGCCTGCACACACCATGTGTGCTGCTCTCCAGGCAAACCACACCAGGCACTGTGCAAATCATCAGTTGCTTGATCTGGCCTCTGCTGAAGCTTGTTTATAACCCACTGAAGCTGCTGGAATACAACCATCACTATTGCTCAAGGCAATTACCTAAAATATCTCAGCTATTCATTTTCATCCTTACGTCAAAGCTGTGTTTAATGGATCTGACACTGTGCCTTACAGTACCATACACCTGCTATTAAGCAAGCCATCATGAGAGCTTACAGGTTTGAAATTTGCTGCTTAACTCACTACTACTTCACCATCAGCACCTGAATGAAACTCAACTCCCATGCCAGTAATTTTTTTTAAGCAGTTTCACTGTGTTACCCTTTTTATTCATTTCTACCCAAATGCTGATCTACACCACCGATACAGAACTCACAACATGCATATTAACTTACTCCCACCGCCTCAGCTAAAAACCATTATCCACAGTTCAGCTCACCTGCAAAGATCAAGCTGAAATTCTCTGACGAAGTACTCCTGGTGCCCTTGTCTAGTGACTTTAACCTAATCTACAGACTGATCCAGAAAGCCAACTTGCTATCAAGTTCCAAAATCAGTGATGAATCTGCAGAACTATTAAAAACACTGACCTTACAGGCAGAGGTGTTTGAACACTCCTGCTTTCCACTAATAATGTCCTTTGTGTGATGTCCTTCTAATAATTACCAAATCAATGGCATAAACAGATGCTCCTGCTGCTCCAAAGCAGTGAAGACAAAGGGTGGTGATACTGCAGAAACTGCAGTGGTCAGGATGAATGAAATATGACATTGAAATTCTAGCAGCACTTCAGAGAAAATACTGAGTGTTTTTCTAGGCTCCCAAGCAACCACACGCTGAGCAAGGCCAACAAGCAGGTAAAATGGTGCCTCCAGTTCTGCATGCAGAAGGTACAGGGAGGACATCCAGAATGCAGCACATACCTTTTCAGGTGTCACCTTCACCATGTCGCAGCAGATGGAATTACAGCCCACAGCGCAGCACTGAGAAAGCATCAATCTGATATTTAAGCTGTCTGCTTTGAAAGACAAACTACAAGTGACACAGCTGCCTGGCTGAACCCACACTCACCACCCGTGGTGCCAGGCAAGCACAGCACAACTGCTCTGACAGCAGCTCAGGAGTGAGCCGTGACTTCCAGGGAAACCATGCTTGGCAGGAAGGTCACTCCCACCTCAACTTGTCACTGCTGCCAGACAGTCCTTGGGCTGTTCCAACTTACTGCAGCAGCAGCAGCAACTGTGCCCAGAAAGAGAGGTAGCAGTTTTCTGCATGCCAGCAAAATCAGTGAGGAGTCAGATGGGCACCCAGGCTAAAGGAATGGCCACCTCCCACAGCAGGGTGGCTCAGTCACTCTCAGCCTGCTCCAGCCCTGACAGTGGGGCTTGTGCTCAGGCCCACAGCCAAAACCAACCTCTAGGGCAGATTTTTACTTCTTCCACTGGCTAAATTGCAAGTGGTTACAACACTGTAAGCAACGGTTCACTGCACCCTTCTGAGATCAATCCAGTGGCAATCCCTTACAGTTACTAAAACGGGGGGGGAATCAAATTCACCTCCCATCCAGCCTCTGCCTGTATGGCACTCTTTTAAAACATGGGATTTGTTAATAACTGTACCGCTTCTAGCTTTCCTCATCAACACTTAATAAAAAATACTGGCATAAAACCAGCTCATACATCTGCTCACAGTAATCAGAAACACCACACCTCACACACCAGCCATTCCCCTGTGTGCATCTGAACTGCTTGATGGGTGAAGTGCCCACCCTATAAAGCCAAGAAGTCACCAACTCAGGACTCAGCTTAAGGAGAGCTGGGTTTGTTTAGCTCAACTTTGTGCTTCTTACAGAACTACACCGATTCATATTCTTCAAGTACTCAGCGCTGTATCTTCACGCCCTTAGGTGACCAGCCACCAGCTTAGACACACCGCTGCTCTGACAAGGCAGAGGACACAAATCCCCAGTGCTCACTGTAAAAGCAACTGCTTTTCACAGTCACCTGGAAACATTATTTCAAATCAGCTGAAGTACAGCTCTGTACAGCAGAGCCCCCAGGCATGGAAGGGACAGTGTGTCTGCCACATGCCCCCTGATCACAGCACAAGACAGCAGCAGGGGATCCAGGGCTCTTCTCTGATCACCAAGGAGCAGCAACTACCTGTGACTGAATGAGAAAAACAAGTAAACAGGACTAAAAGGGCTATTTGCTACACCTGTGCCAGCCAGAGGAATGCATATATGGCCCTTAGTGAGTTGAGTGCACTGCTCTGCCTCCTTGTTCAGCTCAATCAAAGCATCCCATAGGTGCGCTGATACAGAACAGGAGCAGAAAAACTAAATCACACAACACAACTTTCAAAGAGGGATTAACCTCAGTGGCAAAGAAAGAACATGAGAACTCTGCTGGCTTCTCCCATCTAGCATTGATGTACTTTATATTCTCCCAATACAAAACTATGCACAAATGATAAAGAGCTCATAAAGCTACAAAAAGAAGGAATTCCAAAATAGCCATTAGGAACACCAAGAGAGTGCAGTAAGAAACACTCTGTGATGGTCCAGATACAAGAATAAACCACAGCTCTCCCAAAGGCGATCCAGGGCATTTACCTAGATGGAATTGCCCAGGCTTGGAGGCAGTTCTACGAAGAGCTGTGGTTCACTAGTGACTGCCCACAGCCGTACACAAAGAGCAGCCAGCGCAGAGGCGCAGTGCCACGTGGCCAGCGCCCTGCTGCAGAAGCACAGCAGCTGGTGGCTGTAGGGGACACGGGACTGCCACCTCCAGCTGCGACAGGCTCCTGAGCAAGGTGAGGGCGGGCACAGAATCGCAGGACAAGTCCCCACCTTACCTTCCCACGGCGGGGCTAGAGGCACAAGCTGAGCCCTGTTTTCCCGGCAGGATGCCCGGCAGTTGCTGTCCCAGTTCAGAGTGTCATTTAGCGCGGCAAGACAAACCAGTTACATCACCACACCCTGCCCAGGAACGCGGCACTGTCCCGGAGCACTCACCGGCGGCACCAACAACACCAGGTGCAGGCAACAGTTACTCCACAGCAGGATTTCTCCCCGCTCGGGATGTTAGAAAGGACGTACTTTGTCTACAACACTTGAAGACTTTTGAAAACCAAAGCATTGGCAACAGTGTATTCACGTCCATCTCAGTGGAGCATTGAGGCTACATCCTTTAAAAGCAATTCACTTCCACTGGCACAAAGCTACTTGTTTAAGACAGCTGCACTCCAAGCTGTTTCTAGTTCGACTCTCTGCTTACCTGTGGGATATGAAAGTTTAGATTAAGGTATTTGACATTAAAATCAGTTGAGAAAAACATCCTAACAAGTTCCTAAGCCTATTTGCTTTTCTTAGCATGACAGGCTTTACATTATTTCTTGCAATTCTCTGCTTCATGCTTTGTTCAAAACTTCCTGATTATACTAATAAAATAATGCCCAAAGCACACCAAAAATCTTTTAATAGAGTCAAAATTAAAGTATCGGATCTATTACACCACCCAGCCTTTCCCCTCCACTGGAAAAGCATTAGAGCCTTTGGACATCTCATTTCAACAAGAAGGTTATTTAGTTCTCGAGTTTGGAGTAAAGCATTTAATCGCCAAAGGATTTGCAAATTACACATGAATATGCATGTAGCACTTCTCACCATGACATAAATCCTATTGTATATTTATGAATGGATTGCTTTGCCTCTAGCTTCTACATGTATATAAACACCGGTTTTAATCTTCAATTCTTTCCTCCCTCCCTTCTTTTTAAGAAGTTGCTTAAACAAATTTGCATTTTTGGAATCTATTACCTACAGAGTATTTCTTGCCTTTTTTTTTTTAAACTCCATAAACCGCCTTCTCCCATCAGGCAAAATACTTACTTGTGAAAGTCCTTAAAGACCCTGTAAACATAGCCATAAGGGAAATAAGCAACAGTGTTATATGGCTTGGGAGAGAAAAAGTTGAAGCAACAATCACTGGAAAAAGGAGTGCACCAGGGCTGGGAACACAAAAGTATAAAATGACAGGTCAACAGCTTGCCTTTGACTGCAAAGCCACTAGCTAGGGGGGAGTAAACCCTCCATAAATATAGAGAATGCAACAGAAATAATAAAACTGTTGCTGTGAAATCCCTAATTCACAGTGACACAACCTCACTTTTCCCTACACCTCTGACAGGCATCTAGGCTGGTCACAAAGCAGCTGGACCAAGCAGCATTTCAGCTTGTCTTCAACAAAAAGAGGTAAGAGGCAGCACTGTCATTCAGATTTGTTGCCACACAACTACCCGACTACCCAGACAAGTAATTCAAACAATAAAGCCTTTAAAGGGTGTTGTTAAAATTATTAAAGTCTGGTTATTTCACTGCAAATCTGTTCAGTATTAAATCTGACTGCGAAGGAACGCTTACCAGCCACACTCCATCAGAAGTGAGTGCCACAAGCACATTTCCAAGCATAAAGTTTACGGCTGTGAACACCACTTGGACTGTTCTCATTTTTGTTACTACGCACAGCAAAACCCCGACACCTAGGAGCTAACTGCACCAAATGCCACCTCCTTTCAAGGACCTGGTGCCACTTGGCTCTGCTCACGAACCCAGGGCAGTCTCCAGGCCCGTGCTGCTGCAGCAGCCACAGAGACACGATGGGACGTGGTCTGACAGAGCAGCAAACCCTCCCAGCCCCAAACAGGCAGATCTAAGCCAGGCTGGGAACTGCAGCGTGCTCAGCCGCAGGCAGAGGTTCCTCCACTCCTCAAGGGATCTTTTCCTGACAGGAAGGAAGAGGCACGCAGCACCTGGCCCAAACCCCACAGTGACTGCACTGGAAAGGACCCCCAGCCCAGCCAAGCTACTGAAGATGCAACACAACTTGTCAGAGCTGCCATCCAGAACTGCAGGAGCAGTTAGAAAAGAAACCAGGAAGCACTCCGGGCTATTATCTACAGACTACTGGACAAATAGAGAATAAAGATGAGAAAATTCAACACAGAACATTTACTTTAGGGATAAGAGTGGCATTTAAAAAAGATGTGTGAAAACAAGGCTGAGTGGAAGACTCTCCGTGACCAGTTCAGTTGCAAATTTGTCTTTGCAAACTAAGATTTTTATCCATGTAACCCTTTTGCAAATGACCATGCCAGGCTCCTGCCATGCACCTCTCCCCTTCCATCCACACACTCTACTCCTGAAAAGAAATCTTAAAAAGGAAGTGAGGAGTACTGTCCAAGGAATATAAGAGAAGCAAAAGAAATGTGCTTTAAGAATGTATTCACATTCAGGTTATGCTTTCATTAGCATCAGCCAGATCATGGCAGATACCTTCTAAACTGAATTATTAGTAAGCCAGTTGTATGAGAAATTCACCATGGCTGCCACATAGCAGTCAATCAGTAATTAACAGATGACAATGTATCTACATTTATTCAGAATGACAGACTATCTCAGCTGAGTTTTCACATCCAAATTTAAAAAGCAAAACATAGAAAAGTTAAGAAGTCCAAGATATCTTACAAAACTTTAGTGCCACAGAAAAACCACGGGACATGGCAGAAGCCATGACACTTCACTTCCCTCCACATACAGATTAAAATAAGACAGAATAACACTCACTGAGGGCTGCAAAGAGATCTCTTTGCCAGAGAAATCTGCCCTAGAATACTGGAAAACATCTTGAGAAGTAGCAAGTAAACAGCCTAAAGCCTTCTATGTATGTGTCCATACAAGAATTAAACAGTCCCATCAAGGCAATAACTTGTGTTAAGTTTGATGATTAGACCTTGTGGTGTGACATAAGAACGGTGACATAAGAAAAGACAAAGAGCAAACCTGGCTTACTGCCTTGCTGGCTGACAAGCTATTTAGTATAGCTGGATGTGGAGATGACTTCAAGGAATTTCAGAAAAATCTAAACAAGTGGGTCAACTGACAGCTGAAGTGGAGGGAGACCAGATGTTGAGAAATGTTGAATAAAATACTGAATGGGAGAGTTTAACCTCCTTATTCTCTGCAGGGTTAACACACCACTAATCAAATACACCTGGGCATCACCACATCCATGCCCCAACAAAAGGCCTGTTCAGAGTGATGATTTAATTTCAAGTTTAACCATGCCAAAACTCTACCAAATATTATTCAAGCTAAGAATATTTATTTTAAAAAAACCCCCACAATTCAATATGAAAAGTTCACCTGGAATTAGATACAGTACAGGTCATCAGAATTTAGATAAGTCTTACTATTTTTTCTAAAAATACCAAGCACTACCCAAGACAGGCCACCAGCCTGAGATAGCTCACAGGAAACAAGCTGGATAATTCACAGAGCCGCATCACATGCGACAGCCAAATACTTTCCATTACCGTCCCCACCCAAATCCCCTTCGAGATAATTTGGATAAGCAGCTCAAATATACACTCAACGTTTCAAACAGCCCAACAATGGAGCCAGTGTCCAGGAGGAAGATGTCAGGAGATGACTCCTCCTCTTCACTCGGGCCAGGCGCCGTGGTGTGACAGGTCTCTGCTGCCAAGCCATGGTGCCAACCTGCCTGAGCCCCTCTGGTTGTCCCCTGGGATTCCTGCACTGACGGGCTGGCGGCTGCATGGCCAAGGGGACAGCCTGGGCAGCTGTGCCACCAGCACGTCTTCTAGCAGCTCCAGAGGCTCAGCTGGCTCGTGACATCCAAAGCTGTGCCTAGCACAACAAAATTAGCCACTAAATTATCCACAGCATGGTTTCACAGAGCAGCTCTGGGGTTACCTACATTTTCTGTGCTGCTTGAAGGGTCCAGAAGGTTATTTCACCCAGTGCTGTTCCTCTGCAGGCCATCCTCCCTGCAGGGCAGGGTTGTGAAGGATGAAATAGCAGAGAGCCCTCTCCATGGCAGGGGACTGCCCTTGTTCTGTGTACAAGGCTATTAGGACAGTCGAAAGTCACATATGAGAAATCTGCAAGCTGCTGCAGGGTCATTTAAGTGATAGTTTCACTTACATTTCAGCTCAAAGTAGCTGTGTGACCACCTTACATCTCAACTCTGCACAGAGCAGATATGAATGACTGCCTTTTGCAAATCAATACTGTTTATTGCGTGCTTTAAATCAATAAAGCTTCCCTCCATAGAGTACATTCTTCTAAAATAGTAATTAGGCATTTGAGGAGAACCAAAGAGTTTCACTAAACAATACCATTAGTCCTGAAACATCAGTTTGACATCTCAGCCAGAAAGCACTTTGTCAGAACTAATTAATCCCTACAGCATCTCCATGAGATTGAGAAAGCAATTCATCTGTTTTTTAAATGTGTTCGGTACTTATGCTGCATAACATCGTGGCTGGGGTGGAATCCGTAAGTATCAAGCATAAACTGAGAACAAACCAAGCCAGGAGAACCCATCCAAGAGCATGAAAAAAACAGAGAACACTGACAGCTGTAGGATTTGGCTTCTTTGCATCTTCCTGTTACACACCAAACCTCCTGTGACTATCTGGAGAGTCTTCCAGATGCCACTTCACTGAATGAGTGGCACTGAAAAGCAGTTATTTTTCTGCGGGGAGCAGTTTTGCCCACTGTTTGTTCAGGCAATTATCTATGCATGTAGCTTTAAAGGGAGGAGGGAACAGTAACCTTAGGCTCTGTGAACAAGAACTGAGCTTAGACTGCTCAAATAAAGCCAAGTCCTCATTACCACAAGCAAAGCATGTAACCTTACTAAACAGGTCTCACGAATGGCAAGCAGCCAGCAGGAAAAGTATTTCTCTCCAAGGAAGTCGTCAATCCGCATAGCTCTCCTACAGGTGCACGCAGCAGCATTAGTCCACATCCCTCCACCTGACTCTGCCAAGCCGCTGCTCCCCCTCTTCATTGATTAATTATTCCAGATAACACTTGCCCTGCTGGTGCGGCACTCAAGGCTCCCAGGTTCAGGAGGACCAGCAAGGCTTTCCCAAGGCAGCTGCATGGTCTCTCCCTCTCGCTGAGAAAGGCCTGAAGGTGTCCCATAGCACACAAGGAGTGCCAAGCCCAGCCCCAGACATTTCCCTGCTGTCAGACGTGAGCTCAGCAGTGTCCGTGACGCGTGCAGGAACGCGCTGTGGGGCGGTGACGCCGCTCGGAACGCTGAGCACACAGCAAGGACAGCCTTGGCAGCCTGCAGCCACCTCCAGGAGCGCACGACAGCAATAATTTCCTAATAGACTCCTCCAGCAACTGAGATTCGAGCCAGTCCCTAAAGGTGGAGTGGCGGGTCAGTGACAGGACCCCCTCTGAGCCGCCTAGCAAACATCACTTCTTTATGTACAAGTGATTTCATCAAACTCCTTTGGACAAATCGTCCCATGTCTTCCAATAAATTTTCTGGCACAATCTAGAGGAATTTAAATCAGATTCAGATATGGAAAATTTTGCTGCAAACTCATCTTCCCATAACTGTGCTAGCTATGAACCTGCCCTGTGAAAAATATCTTTAGGAGATGCTCTGCCTCATTGCTGGTTTCACATGGACTCCAACAAGTGAAAATCCATTCTTCCTGTAAAACTCGATCGGAAATCGTGGGGCTGAGCTATGCACCTGGGAACAGCTCCTCAGCTGGGCTGGCAGAGAGCCTGAGCAGGTCAAGTGCCTGGGGACAGTTTCCCAAGTGCAGCCTCAGCAGCATTCCCGGGTTCCCCCCAGAGCCAGCCCCACTCCCACCCCTCCAAGCCTCCCGGCTCAGCCCCAGCTTCTGCACAAGCATACACAACCTGGACCAGCTGTCTCTGTAAAGGAACCCAGACAGCAAAATGGCATTTTTCAGCCAGACCAGCCTCCAGACCTCACTCCCTCCATTGATACAGAATTTTACCCCAGCAGACACAGCAGCTTAAGGTGCCTCAAACACAACAGCACCAGGCACCCGCCCCTGATGCCCAACACTGCAGCCATCTCTCCCCGTCATACCCAACATCTTCTGGAATTCACTAGCCAATTTCCTGCCATTCCACTGGATGGAGATCAAGATAACCATGCTGATGTGAAAATCTATGACCTACATAGGGATGGAATTGTTGATTCCACTGCCAGGTAAATTTCCAGTCAGGGGCGACTCCTAACTTCACATGGTGTCAGTTTTTGAGGCAAAATTAAAGAGGTGAACTTGTGAGCAAGATGACCTTGCCAGAGCAGAAGACAAAGCTCAGCCTACATATTTCTAAACAATGTGATTTACAGAGATTTCTTCAAAAGCACTTCTGATCCGTTAAGACTCAGAATTCCCCAAGATGCATTAAAAAGCTGCTGAGCTGAACAAAGCCTCACAATTCTCCTTTTTTTTTTTCATGTTCCATAGAGAAGCAAGATAAAATGATGCTTTTTGTCATTCAAAAGTCACTGCCAACATCCTCTGTCTCTACGCACGTGTGCATACCACAGCTTTAGCAGTGATGCCCTTGTTAAAAAGCATCACACCTGTTGTTTTCAGTTCCCTCCCCTGTGTGAGGTGAGCTTTCACAACTGAGGATGCACACTGGCTCTGAAGGCACTCCCTACAGTCTTCAAAACATCTATGCTTGTCTGTGGAGTCCAGGGGGAAAAAAAAAATTAACCCAACNCCCCCCGCCAAAAAAAAATAAAGTCTGATCTTTTATAACTGAAGCAGTGTGATGGATTTCAGCTCCAACCCACTTTTCCAATCTATAGAAGCATCCTGAGCTAACTCATCTTGGAAGACACTTGATATTAACAAATTAAAATAATTTCAAGTGTCACAATAATCTTACTTGCTATCCTTGTCTCCTTATGCATTAGCACCTACATAAACCAACTACTATGGAAAAAAGTGAGAACAGCACAAATCCTACGCATAAGGACACCTGTTCTGAGAGGTGGCATTTGGATGACTTTGAAGACTGCATTTTTGTCAGTCCCTTCTGTACTCGTGGAAAATGGTCATCAGCAGTTTCTATGGGCACACACTGAGCTGCCTGCTCCTTATAAAGCTGTCAGCTATTTTGGGGAATGCAAACAGGAGAAAGCAGCAGATTCACATATATATGACAGAGTGCTTAGCTAGATATCAGCAAAGAAAGGCAACAACAGGCATCAAACTAGCAGCCTTCAGCTGCATGACCTATGCTGTTGGCACTGATGAAAGAGCATTTCTCCCCCCTGGTTTTTCTATCTTGGAGAATTTTTCTCTCTTCTCCTTATGCTTATTGATATTCATCTACAGAAGAGCACAATGCCTTTTGTTCCTGCTGCCTTTCATTGCTCTCCCTTCCCCTAGCCCTTTTATTTTTAAGGATTCTCACATTTAAGTTAGCCATAGCAGCTTTATTCCAGTCATTAAAATTATTCCACATTTAAGCAAGTAATCCAAGGAGTAGACAGTTATATACGAATTTTTGGCACAACGTTCACATTTCTAAATCTTTAATAAAGGCAGTTTGTAGACCAAGTGTGCAGCGCAGACTGGGGATGAAAAGCTTAAAGATCAGAATAATGCAGAGGAGACAATACTCTGCAGCATTTCTCATAAAGCCTAGAAGGGCATGGCTGGATGATGGTGCTCTCCATATTATACGCCTGGCTTTCTCCACTAAAATCCTCACCAAAACCGAATCTTCCTGAGTAACAGGTGGCCCTAACTAATTTAAATACAAAAGATCTTACACATGACACCACATGCACTGGTCCTCAACCTTGGCAAATCTCTTCACCAAAGCTCTGCTTTGGAGGTTCATACTGGAAAAACCTCCATGTGCAGTAGGAAGGGAATTTAGGTAGCAAATGTAGAATCTGGGCTTTAACTTAATGAACATCTCTCAACCCTTTACAGCAACAAGAGCCTCCAAGAAATGAAGGGCCAGCAACTAAGGCACTGCTGCCTCCCAAAACTGAAAACATCTGATGCTATTTAGTAATTTCACCAAATTTAAGCTACAATTGCTCCTATTTCAATAGCCTTCATTCTCAACAGGAATCCAGTGATAGAAGTGAAATGAGAAGTCAGTCAGCTCCATCTAAAATAACCCAGAAAAATCTGCTTACACCACCAGGCCAGCAGGAGAGTACAACACAAATATTCAAGAGTGGGACAGATCATCAGGCATAGCCAAATTTTCAGTGCATTCTGAAGCTTCTGTGTTGAAAGGCAAGGACAAGATAAAAAAATTATCCTCTTACAAGACAGTCTGAAGGAGAGTAGAAGTTCCCCTAAACCCGGCGAAAAGAGCCCAAGGACAGCACAGCACTGCAACAGAGATTCCCATCTCTAATCCTCACTTCTGATGAAAGCTGAAATCTCACTCAGGGCACTCTGCTGTTCAAGTGCTGCTCGTGCTGATGCTTAAGAATAAGCAGCAGCTGGTGCTAAAGTTTTGAGACACCACTGGTATTTTCTGTTTGGCCACCAGCACAGCAGCTTCCAGAGCAGATGAACCCTCTGTGTTAAGAAAGCAACTGAGACAGCTCTCTGGCGTGGTTTATACCAACTGGCATGTACTGCTGCAGACCTGAAAGGTTGTGCTTAGTTTTAAAACCAGGAATGACAAATTTTCTCCAGCTCAATAAGGTTTGATATCCTGTCACGCTGTATTAAATTCCTGAATTATCTCATTTCCAACAGATCTACCAAAAAAAGTCAGCTATATGAGCTTCCTCATACAAAAGGGAAAATACAGCTGGGTTTTGGTTTTTCCCCCACCTGTTCAGAAGAATTGCCTTAGAGCTTTTCAACCTGAAATACCTGTAATGCAAAGTATTTGATTCTTTTCTGTTACACCATACCACAGGGAAATAACAGTTAAATCACAAAATTCTCCAGATTATTTACTCTTAGGTGATTTCCCAAAATGCTCCAACATCCACAGGTTTCTCAGGACTACCCTGAGTCTTAAAAGGTGCCAGGTAAAAGTGGTCTGACATGCAGCTGCTTCAGCCAAGGCTCCAGGCACCTGAGCATCACTCGGGTCAGCTCTACAGGACAGTGAGACGGCACCAGGTGCCAGGGACCTCTTCCTGGCAAAGTCTAACAGCCCCTCTCACCAACAGCCCACCATCAGGATTGGAGTCATGTGTTACACAGGAACTGGAAAAGTACCAGCTCAGCTTCCGATTTCACAGCCAGGGCCAGCGGAGGTCCCACCTTTCACCCCTCCGTGTGCCCACAGCCAGGTTGGCTTCCCTGGCAGCCTGTTAAACCAACCCCAGCAGGACTGCAAACCTGCTGTCACAAAACAATGGGATGGCCCATGCCCTGCGGCTAGATGGTATCCCTGCTCATGTTTATTTCCACTAAATTAAGCTAGAATGAAAATATTAGGGAAGGTTTAAAAACCTGCGTTCTATCTTTCCCTACCAGTTGGTACTCACTGATCACGTTTACATAGGTCCCCAGTGATGCTGGGTTCAGAGTGAGCCCTAACAAACACATTTTCCTGCACATTCCTCAAACTTGCATTTCGACAGCCATGTCACCCAATATCTACTGCTTTTTGCTGGGTCACAGACAGAATGTGTAAGCACAGCACACAGAGCACTGTAGCAAATTCACAAACCAACATCTCAGCTGCAGCAACTTTAAATAGGAGCTGTAAAAGGCTAACCTTTCAAACTAATTTAAACTTTAAAATACAGCAGTAAAGTTCAATGCTCACTGTGTAAATCCAAATTCACTTCCCTGCAGGGAGCAGGTATCTTATGACCTGAGCTGATGAGAAATCCCCCGTCAACTGGTTTTCACAGGCAGTGGTAATTACTTGGGAGAGAAACTTCTTTCCTGCATAGCAGAGAATTTCAGCTCATAAAAGCTCACAGTACACCAGACGATGGGTAAATGTTGTGTCGTACAGTTGTTGTTCTACTGTGGACCAATAGGCTCCTCAGAACCTTGCAGATTTTCAGGGGCAGTGTCCAAGGCAGGTTGTTTCCTTGGCAGCACTACTGGAAGATGACTCAGATGCAAAGCTCTCAGGGCCACGTGTATTCAGGTGTATTTCTGTGTGCACAACAAGTGTCATGTGATAAGAGTTATCAGAATGTGTCTGATTAGTCTCCTCTAGCAGTGGTGAGCAGGTAATGATTCTGCAACAGCTCAGTACACGTGGCTAAATAAGGCACCCATTTAGTCATTTCTGTCATTCTTGAATCACTAACCAAGGGCACACAGGAATTTTTATTAGCCTGCATCAGGCCTATTAGATTTCTCTCTCGTCTTCATTCTCTGAACAAAATAAGGATGCCAGAAAAGCATTCCTAATTTAAGCATCCATTGACTTTTATGAAGGTTAAAGAAACACCTTGGAACAACTCTGTTACTGGCCCTTCTCAACCACATTCCTAAAACTGAACCCCCGGATGAGTTCCAAAGCCCTGGCTGGCAGCAGGTTACATTTGTGTACAGTACACACAAGGATTATTCCTGGAATGCAGAACACTCCTTGAAATCTTGTAAAACTGGACAATCATTCACTTCCATGCTTAACAAAAAACCCATCTAAGTAAACAGAGCGAAGGCAAAGTCCTGACATCCCACCAAGACGGGAAGCCCCTTCAAGGAACTGATCACTGGAGCAAGGGGAAGAAAGGAACACAAATTCAGAAATGGCACTTTCTGCCCCACAACAAGGAAAACGCTCACTGTCACATGGGAAAGCGTGTGAAATTTATCAATGACAAACTGCATAGTTCAGTTTGTTGGAATTTCCAACTCGCTAGGATGGATTTTTGAGTTCCTGTTTCTGGGAACTTCAGCTAACAGAGCATTAAACGAGAAATTTTAAAACTCCTAGTTTCAATGGTGATCCAGTAGTTGAGCTTCCTGCACGTTCAGGCTCCCGTGCTCTGGCTCACCATGACTGCCTCAAGCATGGAACTACAACATGCTAGGACAGAGCGTTGCTTGGAAATGACCTCGGGCTTGAGCAGCACCCTGCTTTCTGTTTATCTTACTTTTCTAAGTGAGCGATGCAGGAAAAGCACCACGCAGAGCAAGCAGGAGCAAGGGGACACCGCAGGGAAGAGGGCGGCAAAGAGAGGGGACCAGAGACACACCCTGGAGTCAGCGACCTCCGCGACGGCCAAGCTCGGCAAGGCCCCGCAGCTGCTCGCAGGGGTGGCCACGATGCGGGACACCCCAGCGCCGGCGGCCCGCCCGTCCCCACCGCTCC
>WBMY01006641.1:1139606-1199590 GCA_013397315.1 Donacobius atricapilla
GGATGCTCCCCGGAGAGCCGAGGGAGCCGGCTGCTGGCACGGCCGGGCTGTTCCCGGCCGGCTTGGGGAGGCAGAGAGGCCGATAAAGCAGAGGGGCTTCTGCCTTCCAGGGGCACGGGCTGGAGAAAGCNAAGGAAAAAGGCAAAGGAAGAACGACAGAGAGTTCTGCATAAACACAGGAAATACTGATTTTGCTGTGAGGCTGACTGGGCACTGCATAGGTTGCTGTTGCCAACCAAGAAGATACTCATACCATAGCTGAACATGCTCTTAACATGGGGTTATTCTCACCTGTCCTGGAACACTGGAGCAAAAGAAAGAGCTGGCCTCCAAGCCTTCCAGCAGCCTCCACCCACACCCAGCCCTGCTTTTCAATATGGGCCCTGTACTAAAAATGAAAACTCTCCTCTTATGTGCTTTGTCCCAAGGTTTTTAATAACCTGCCTTCCCTACCAGGGCAGAGACCAAGGCACTGAGATGGTGATGTTCTCTAAAAGATCACTCAGCCTTCAGAGGCAAGCAGGAATCTGCTTTTCATCACTACAGAGAACTCCTGACAGATGAAAACGTCTGATTTATCAAGTAGAGCCTACTGAGTCAGTGGCTATTGCCAACAACTAAAAATGAGCTAGCTCAATTACTGATTTATAGCACTAATATTTCTTAATAATTTACTTTCATTTATGTGATGGTTGCAGCTAGTGGAGTTTGAGGACAGAGAGGTATTTGACAGTCACAAGGCCTGGGTTTTAGCAGCATAGTCAGTGGTACAGCCCGGAGTCCTGCTGGCCGATTTTCCTTTTGTATGCAACCACCAAATTAGACTAAAGCCTGCCAAAAGCTGTCATCTACAGATGAAAAACTTCTGTAAATACAATTTCTCCAACAGCAATGCTGCTGAGCTGCTGCAGCAGAGCACGGACAGCATTACGGAGCACTGCCTGCCACCTTCTGTACTCATGATGGCTTAACTGCCACTTCCATTGTAAATCCTATTTGTTAAGGATTTATAAATTGGCTGCATTCATTTGCTTGTCTGAAAGTTGGCACACAGCTCTCTCCCGTGGTGTTTTTACCACATTTTACTTTATTACTTGCTTTTTTTTGTCCCCCTCCTTGGCTCAGAAGTGGCCTGACTGTAACCATTAAATCCTCCTAGGATGCTACACAAATATTTTAACGAACAAGGAAATGAGGGGAAGACTGACTTGTGACATTAGATGTATGTTTTGAAGAGCAACACCCCATTCCTGCTGCAGGAGGTGTGGGGAAGCCTGGGCAGGGCTGGTGGCACCTGCTGAGCTCCAGGTGAACTGGAGAACATGGGTGGGTGCAGGGCATCTGCGGGCTCGGACTCTGGCCCGGGTGGAAACCCCACATTCAGCAGGTTAGAAGAGGCTCCTGGGGCTGCTGGTGGAGAGGTCTGGGCAGCCTGAAGTTTAGGCAGACCCCAGACTGTGTGTGGGAGAGGCTGGCAGGGTCCAGTCCCTGCCTTCCCTGCCAAGCTGTTTTCCTGCTGGTGATCTGGCTGCATGCCTGGCTTGGGTACCTGAGCACATCACACAGGTGCCTCCACATTTCCTTATTTTTGGTGATTGTAGTGGGGAGGCTGAGCTGACACAGCGAGCTGTCAGTCAGCTGAGATTAAAATTACCAACCTAACCCCTGAGCATGATGGGCCCTGCCATGAGGGTGCTGCGAGTATTCTGTGATGACTTCGGTGTGACCCAGTCTCAGCTGCTTGCTGCATGCCACTTGCTCTTCCCGGCAGCTCAGGTAACACCTGCCAGGTGTTGCTGTGTAGACCCACACAGCTCATGACCACAGCTCCAGCGCTGCTCTGCTGGGCTAGGCAGCAGCAGCAAAGGCTTTATCAGCACTGGGGAGTTGGTGCTTTGACACTGGCAATGGTATTTGCCATCCTAGAGCTCTTAGTCATGCTCAAACGTTGCATATAACTGTGCTCACTGGGGAGATGACAGGCATACAGGGGGAGGGAGACAGAATTGTTCTGATATTACTGACCTAACCAAGCAGTCACAGAATACAATATATGTCTGTATATTGGTACAAGCAGCAGCAGAGCCTTCAGAGACAGACCCTGCCCAGTGGAGCCACCTGCCCATGCTCCTTCACTGTTTTCTGTGGGCTGAAAGTGGCTCGAAGGCTCTGAAATCTTGCTGCCAGTTCAGAGATGTGCAGAGTAAAACATCTTTCCAGCCAGTGTCAGCATGTGCACTGAGGTGGATGCTGACCCTCTTCTGTAGCACAGCCCTTGGAAGCTGGTGCCACAGAGGTGGAGAACTGAGTTTGGTTCCAGAGGAATGACAGGTTTCAAATGCAGTGAGTACTGTTCAGGTAATCCTTGTAAATAAGGAACTTTTATCTTGCAGGCTGTACTGGAAGAGGCTGGCAAGGAGCTTATATTGTTGGCAGAAAAGTTCAGAGGCAGCTCAGAGGCAGAGAGGTCCTGGTACCTCTTCATTACCCCTGCAGTAATTTGTAAGGTGAAATCCCCCCCTTTGAACTGTGACTCAGTTCAAAGGTCACCTGAGTTTATGACTGACCTTCACATGGGATTCTCATGCAAGATCACCAGATGAACACAGGACAGTACAATTCAGTGACTGAAACTTTACCTTTGGAGTTTCCTAGGGCTGTACCCTCAAGGCTGTGTGTTGAACATATTCCCATGTTTGATCATTACTGAGTGCTTATTTGAGAACTGTTGTGACTCTGTTGTCAAAGGGGTGAACCTTACAGAAATTACAGCACAAAGCAGATAATGCAAACTATTCCATGACATTCAATCCTGATGTGATTTTCTTGGACTCTTAAACAGGAAATGACCAACACGCATGAAAAGCCTTGGAAGGCAGTGTCATGGTCATGTTCAGGGCAGGTGAGGGATATCTGCTCTTCTAACTGCAATAATGAGCCTGGACTACATGGAGATCAGGGACTTGGCTCACAGAGCCAGAATGGTGTTGGCACAGTCCTTTCTATCAGGAAATTTCTGAGAGGCTGCAGTTCCCAAGGGATGGGAGGTGAAAATTGAAAGTGGCAGAGCCAGGCTTCCATGCAGGTTTCAGTCTGGCTCTGTGCAATCTCAGGGCCCAGTGTGCGCTCTTGTGTCAGCCACTGCACTACAGGTAAGGAAAAAAAATAATAAAGAGCCTACGTGTTTCCTTCCCTTAATTTATTCCCATGAGAGCAGTGTGGCTCCACCGGAGTGGCCCAGCTTTAGGAGAGATGTCTGTGTGTGCCTTAATCCGAGAGAGACCATCCCCTAAGGAATGCTGACAGGGCACAGCTGGGGACTGGTGTGGGCAAGGCGGTGCCAGGAGGAGAAGGCAGCTCTGGGTGTCTCGTGGGCAGAACTGCCATCATGTGGCCAAAGTGCCACGGGTGCCACCTTGAGAGGCAAAACACCCGTGGTGGTGAGGGCCAGGGTGTGCTGAGACACATGCTACACCCACAGCCAGCCCACTCTCTGGGATAAGTCAGGAAACAAAACAGGTTTTTTTTTCCAAGCTGAAATGCGAGTTGTAAATACTAAATTCGTTCAGTTACAGCAATCCAATAGGAAAAAAAAGAAATGTTCTCTAATGCTGATTTTCCATCTGGTTCTAGCATTGAACAGAAGCCTATTCTTGGATTCCTGCTCTCTCTGCAAACAACTCCGCTTGCACTCAAGTGAGTTGGGAGGGCAAACCCATGTTCATGGTACTTAGGCTGGCCTGAGCTAATGTTTTGTGCCTTCCCACAGCCAGGAGTGTTTTCAGGCCAGGTCCTTTGATGGGTGCCCTTGCTCTGTCCTGGTCACAGTGCTACTGGGGACACAGACACAATGTCACTGTTAAAGCCACCACTTAGCTGCTCCCTCATAAGAAGAATCCAGTTCCTATCTCTTTGGCAGTGCTTTAGGTTAAGCATCTCTTCCATATGGAAAAGTGTAGTGAGGAAAAACAAGAGCTTTGAGAGGAATGGGAGATACTGATTTGAGGTGAGGAAAGGGAAGGTTGTGGAAAGAAAAAGGGAGAAGCAGATGCTTCAAGAAATGGGAAGCCCAGGTGGGACCAAAAGAGACCTGGCCTTGGCCACACCAGTCCAGTTATCTCCCTCATTTGTTAAGGGAAAACTCTTTAGAATGGACTCTACCAGTCAGCTGTTTTTACCAGCCATGAGAGAATTCAGCTCTTTTGTCATAATCACAAAAAATACAGCAATTCTTCCAATCTCTTTGGTGCACCACACGAGGTTCTCTGAGTCACTGGACACAGTGCAGGTTACTTGCCAAAAGGACAGGCTGGGTAGCCCGTGTAGGTGGGAGTGAGGCTGGGGGTCTGTATGGGAACACAGGGAAAGTGAAGGCGCAGAGCTGGGAATGGCCCCGGTCAGGTCCAGCACGACCTTAGGCTAAGCTGAGCCTAAGAGCTCGAGTGTGTTGCTGGGGCTTCCCACACGGCCTGTGCTGAGCTGCACACTGCCTTTGGGAACTACAGCCAGCCCCGGATCGATGATCTCTGGTGAGGATTTAGCATCATCTCCCAAAACTCCGTTTAAGAACATCCTGATGGTGTATGTTAGTTGCAAAGGAGATGAGTAGGGAGTGCAGCCCCTGAAATTTGTTAAATCTCCTCGGATAGTCATTAATATTCTAAGGATGCTTCCCTAAAGCTTATCTGAGTTCCCTTTTGAAGTAGCAGAATCTCCAGTTCTGAAGAGTTTCAGTTTTAGGAGATGGAAACAGAATGAAGGACACTGGGGACCAAGTGACAGGTTCTCACTTCAACCCTCTCAAACTGCAAGAAAAATTCTTTCCCCAAAAATGAGCTAAGCAGCTTACCAGGACAGGGCCAGGTAATCCACACAAACTGCAATAACGCAAAGTGTCTCCACTTTGTGATTTCATGTTTTATTCCCCCATTAAAAAAACCCCACCACCTTCAGAGATTTCACTTGTAAAGAACAAAATATTAATGGTAACAGCACTCCAACTCCTTCAGCAAAGAAAAACACCTGCAGTGAGGGACATTCAAGACTTCATCTGAAAATGCAGCCAGACTTCCTCTTCAGAGGATGAGTAAGAGGGCTGGGGGTGCCCATGGGGTGCACACGTAGGTGTAACTCCCGGGCAGAACTGGGTGGCTCTCGTTCGCACAGAAAAATTAGATGTGCTTTCTGAGTGCTCCAGGTGTTGCACCGCACAGGCACTCAACTGTTCGGCTTTAAAAATGCCCTGGAGTGAATTTATGCCCATAATCAATTCAACCATCTCTGTTGCTATCATGAATCATTAAAAACCTCATTTGCAACCCCAAAAGCAAAACTGTTCTCAAAATTAAGTAGAGCTCCCCAGCTACATACTTAAATGAGATAAAAGCGGCAGGGCTCTGGGTGATGGATGGCTCCCTTTTATCATCACCAGGAGTGACTGTTTGCTTAGGAGAGGGTCTTTGATCTTACCTCCCGTTTTTAAATGTGGTAGAAATGAGCAATCTCCCAAAGAAGACAGATTTCATGGAGACTTCCTGGCTCACAGCACAGCCTTGCATGTTCTATTTAATATTATGTTACTACATTTTCAAACTGTTTAGAGGTTACTTCAGTGCAATTAAACTAATTCCAGAGTTGAAACACAGCAGTTTGAGGGCTGCTAGACATGAGGTGCAGGGAGGGCAGTTCTAAAGCATTTATCAGTTTTCTCCTGTGTCCTAAACAGAATTTTGGGTGATGTGTGCGAAGGACTTTGCCTGCTCAGAGATCAAAGGAGCAGCCCCCTGCAGGATCCATGGAACCACAGGAAGTCATTTCTACATACAAAATGCTGTGTGCATTAGAAACAGCCAGACAAGAATCGCTTTACAAGATTTTGCAATGGAAGACAACTAATTCACAGGAGTTTTAGAGACTTTATTTATGTATAAACAATTTAAACACTTTGCCATAAATTATCTTTGCCTGTCTCTAGTCTTTGCTTAGCAGCAAATTAAAATTAATATAAAAACTCAATGAACAATTCATACATGTATATTACAAAAAAGTTCTTGTACCAAAGTTCTTATTAGACTTTTTTTTTCCTTTTTTTTTTTTTTTGTGGTGACCGTAATGTGATTGTCTCAGTTTCTCGACCAAACAAACACACTAATAATTTTTAAATCTGAAACAGTGATTGTGCCTTCTGGCTGATGTATGTACAGGGTGATCTGACGTGGTGCCCATTTGCAATAGTGTAACACAATGCCCACAGCTCTACTGGAACTGATACCAACAAACTACTGAATCTAAACAGACTACACCCTGTAACTGTGTTATACTGTCCACAATGGAAATCTTCAAAGACAAACAGAGTATGAAATTTATCTGTAGTGATTTATAGCCACCATTTTGAATGTAACTTTACACTCTGCCCTCTTTGAATAAGTTAAGCTTCAGGCCAGACAAGTGGAGGGTCAGAGTGCAAGTGTGGTTTTGTTACTTTTAAATATATTTTCCTTTCCTATTTCCAGCGCGCTCTCACTTGCATTTCGTTTGTCCTCCAGTTGCTACACACAAATCACCCCAAAGTCATGTTTTAAATGCATCTGTATTTTGCTTTAAATGAAAACCTCTTGGATATTTATCAAACAAGCAGTCTGAATCATCTGTGTTTCATCAGCTGGTTAGTGAAAGTGGCCCACTTGGATTTCTTAGTTTGCTCACGTGTGAATGGAGTGAGGTAATACAATACGAGGCCTTCTTTTTGTTTTTCTTTAGACCCAGAACAAGTGGGTAATATTTCAGGGGTACTTTTTAATTTGTATGGTTAAGAGTTTTCAGTCTGGCTTTAGTCCACTTCAGGATGTGGTTTTTAATCACTTGAACAGTAGCATTTAACTCAAAAAATATGAGCTTTTTTGCCACTTACTATCCCAGAGTAGCTCAGCCTAGTGCCCCCATTTAGGTCTTCATCTCCTTAGGAGAGGAGATAACAGTTATGACTACTGATTCATCCAGCAAAGGATGACAGCAGGTTAATTTGTTACCTCTTTCCCATTTCATTCTGTCTTAAAAACTGGATGTTGCTGCTACTGTCTGCTAGCTCTGGGTACTGCTCCACGGGCAGGACATAATATCCCTCGTACCCTTGAACCCTTCCCGTGCTGAGGAGCTGCTGCCTCTCTCCGTCTGTCCATACGCGGCTGCCCTCGCGTCCGTCCCGCGCCTTCTGCTGCTCCTTGGCCCAGGCGGCGGCCAGGGCCCGCTGCCGCGCCTGGTCCAACACTCTGGCCTTCTCCTCGTCCAGCGTGTCGGCGCTCAGCCCGTAGCGGATGTTGATCAGCAGGGTGGAACACTGAAACTCCACATTGGTAAACCTTCGAGTCCTGCCGCTGACCAGGAGCGTGGGCTGCGAGACGGTGACGTTGATGCCGCTGTCCAGGAGCTTCCTCCCGCTGGTCATGGCCAGGGTGACCAGGTCACTGTCGGCCGAGCCGACCTTCACGAAGTAGTGGGTGTCCTTGCCCTCGATGCTGTAGTGCATCTTCTCCAGGTAGTGAGCGCCGTTCAGGACAGAGGCGATCTTCCTGCTGTCGTCCGTGGCTATGCTGGAAACACCAGTGGTTACACGGCCTTCCTTCACGGCAAACATGATTCCTTTCCCCACGATGGGAGTGCTTGTGGCAAACCAGTGCCCCGCTTTTTCTCTAATTTTGGCATGTAATCTTTTGGATATGACCTGGCCCTCCAGAGCCATGAAAGCCTGGTTGTGTCGCTCTGTCGTCTGCTGCACTCCTGTAATTAGCTGGGGAAAGCAAAACAAAACAAAACAAAACAAAACACCAAAGAAGATGCAGATCTGAACATGCTCATTCCAGAGACCAAGAATGATCTTTGCTTTGCTTTTTTAAAAGAAAGACATGCAGAGAAAAATTCTACACTACAAAAGACCACCCACAGTTATCCATCCATCCATCCATCCATCCATCCATCCATCCATCCATCCATCCATCCATCCATCCATCCATATCTTGTCCAGAATCACATAAATACTCATTCAGCGAATTATTTTGCCATATCTAAGACCAAAAATATTACTTCTCATCACCCTCTGTAGCATATATGCACCACACATTTCAATTTTGGCCAATCATATAATGCCCAGCAGAAGCATAAGACAACGTATTAAAAGGTGACATTTAACCTGTGGACATGTTTTCCCAGAGATTTCAACCAGTATATGTAACTAAAATGCTTATGAATATAAGCTTTTTTGAAAATAGATGCAATTTGGGCCCAAAAGAACCAAAGCAATTCCTGAAGAGTGGGTTTATGCTTTCAAATGACTTAGAAGCCTGAGAAAGTGGTATGCTTAGGTTTATATGATTATTTCTATTGTATTACTGCAAAATGAAGTAAGCCTAGCAAAGAGTAGGTTTGGAATTGGCCTAGTACTATTCTGAAGTTTATTAAATGGGTTAAAATTTATTATAGAAGTTAAACCCATATACTGTTGTCCACCCTTAACCTGACAAGTAAGTACAAACACTGTAACTGAAATTAAATGGAGTAGCAAATCAAAACCCCTAACTAAAAAAATGACAAATTGTGGTAAGAAAACCTTTTACAGGGTGAAAAGAAGAACCCTTTATTACCAGTAAAACAAGTACCAACCTAAGTTTATTGCAACATGTTATTAGGATGGTTTTACCAAAGGTACAACAGATGATAAATTACCCTGACCAAGTCTCCCTTTGTCATTGCTAATCAAGTTGATCGAGTTACAACTTGTTAATCAAGGAATAACTCAATAAAAGACAAACTAATGACACTGTAATTGTGATAACAATGAAGGCTGGCAAGAAAGGCATATGTTCATTAGTATAAAATGTAGCTATACTCACTTCACTTTACACTGAATTAAGTGCTTGGCCTTCTGCTGTAACTACAGGAGAGCCAGTGATTCTATCCATAGAGTGGGGCAAATTTATCCAGAAAAGTAATTTAATATTTCTGCCTACCTGTCCATTTTCACACGCTTGACTCTCAGACAGCTCGTATGGTGGTGACACAAAGTACATTTTTGCTCTGGGGAAACCAGGAATGATGTTGCTAAGCTGAAATCCAAACATCACCAACCAGCTCTTGACATCTAAAAATCAAAAGAAAGCAGCTAAGTGAGAAACACGTGTTTAAGAAATAGAGGGGAAAAAAAATTAGGAAATCCATCTTCGACATCCTTAATTTCAAGTAGCAACTGAAGTCACAATGAATATTATAGTGTGAAACTTTACAGAACTGTAGCAATCCACCATGAACAGGCACAGGAAACACTACGTTAAATTTACCCTAAATAATTAATCAGGGGTATACCAGCTCTTTCATTCTTTTCCATTAGAGCACATGAATTATCCAAACATTTTACAGTATGCAGTATTTGTTCCATCTCTGACACCTTCTGATGCGGCTACTATATGTAACCTATAACCTGTACTGTATAATGATATTTTATTAGGTTAACACTCTAAAAACATCTGCAAAGTCCTTCGGGGAAAGACATGGCTTCTCTTCTATGTCCTACTTCTATCAGCTGTCATCAGGTCTCAGGAGGCTCCATTAAAAGCAGTGAGAAGCTAGATTTGTAAATCAGATGTCTAAATTTAGAACATCCCCCCCATCCCTCCAGGGAAAGTAGGAGCTGTGTGGGAGGATTATAACTCAGCTCTGAGGTGAGCCTCAGCAAGTTCCAGATGTAGGTTCAACCACAAAACCTCTGTCCTCAGCTCTAGCTGTAAAAGCTAAGTAACTAAGTTAATAACAGTAATTCTCATTCAGCGGGTATTAAGAAGTAATGATGTATTTTAGTTATCAAAATGATAAATCCTTTAACAAAAAAAAAGAGTCCATGACTCCATTTTACATTTCGTGTTTCCTGGATCCATGATAAACTTTTTGCTTAAAAATCTCACCTGTCTTTCCCAGTGGCCGTCTCTCCTTGCGAGCCTACACTGGCTCCCGATACTGCTATGCCACTTCTGTGAGCTGAGCTGTTGCAAAGCCGGTTTTCCCCAAAAGCCTTTTCTTTCTTGGCCATTCTGACTCTAAAATACGTAGTATAATACTCTGCCTCTACAAGGTATCTGTATCCATCTCCCATCACACAGTGCCTACTGTATTTTTCCTGAACCTTTGGACAGCACAGGGTTACTGATCCTTATAAGGTTTCAATTTTATTTTATGGTAAAATGGTATCTTCTGAACAATTCACTTCAGCTGCTCTAATTCCACAGAAACCATATACAAAACAGTTACTGTTTTGCTGAGCTAATGTGCTTTGCAGCACTGCATTTGCTACAGGAATTTGTTTTCAGCAGAACCTGTGAATGAATCAGTGTCAGAGGTTAACAGTAAGATTGGACTAGGGGGGAGGGGTTTTGGTTTTTTTTGTTCTCAGGTTTTTTTTTTAACTATGACAACAAAGATGCCACCATAATCACTTCTTGTCAAAGATTATCTGTTCAGTCCCACAGCAACAAATATTTGTATTTTTTTTAATTAAATACTTAATTTTTTAAATTAAGTATTTTTACAGACTACAAGGTCTGTGTTGTCCCTAAATGCAATTTACCTTATTAGATTTCATCCAGTGGATGAATAAATTAAATAAATACGATTTCAGAATGTAGCAAAACACAGTAAGATGATATCAAAAATCAAAATCAAAGGGTGGTGGATGAAAATAGGACTTTTGTTGAATTTAGGACAACAAAGTAATTTTAGTCACCAGTATTTTTACGCTATCAGATACAAATCACATTATCTCCTAATTGCAAAGTTGCTCCACTGGAACCTGTGGTGTGTTACACCTACTGTTAGGTTGCGATGTACTAATGAAACATGCTATGATTTTCTTTGAAGGAAATGCACACTTTTCTTGAAATTCAAATTACTGCTAAATTTAAGATTGTTCCTTTTTTAAAATGGAATCACTACTCTTATTATTGTATACTGCATATTCAATTCTGAAAAAAAGCTTTTCCTGAAGACGTATTAATTACCTTTCCTTTTAGAAACTGCCAGCAGCTAGTTTAAGTATTGTGTGATGTTACTAAGTGAAAAATTATTCCTAATTAAGAAAGGGTTACAAGTTTTACCCAATCTAACATATATGATCAAAACTACTTTTGTTTCTTTGCTCTACACAATCCATAACATTTATTAGTCTTTCAGGATGAAATAATCTTAAAAAACATCAAGGATTTCATTTTAAAGACTAAAGACTGTTTGCATATTAAACGTTAAATAGGAAAAAGAGGTCTAATTAAATCCATTCTTGGTGCTAATTCATAACGTGCCCATGGGCTCAGTCAGTAGATAATTTTGAAAGTAGCCCTGAAAGAAAGAGATCTGAGCAGTTCTGGTTTGTGATTTTGAACCAACCTGTCAGTGATTCCTATACATGACTTCACTTTTCTTAATACAGAATTAGAATGAGCACTTCTTTATAGAGCACTAGTTCAATAGAAAGAGCACTATGGCTGTGCTGAAATTTTATATTCAGGCAAACTTATATATTTTTTTTTCCCTCATAATTCATCATGGCTTCTCCCTTAGAGCCTTTCATTCAGGGAAGAGCAGTACCAAGGAATCAGAAATATCCAATTCTTTTCATAGGTGAAGGAAGAAGATGGCCCAAACGTGATGTGAGGATTGAGCAAAAGGCTCGTAAGGAGAAGCTGGATTTGTTTTCCAAATCAGCTTCCAAGCTGTAGTGTTATATATTAGAAATGTGAAGAGGTCTCACCTGTTACATAATTCTTTAGATCCAGTTCATTGCTGAGAGGGTTGTTACTCTTGAACATGTACAGATTGAAAGGAGAGGGTTCTTTGCCAATTTTTTTCCACATGGTGTAATCAGGAGAAGTCCAGCGCCCAGCCAGGACATCGTAGTCCCTTTGGGTAAAATGCACGAGTTTGGTTAAAGGATCATACAGCCCTCCGTGGAACCCAATGACCAGCTGGAAATCCGGGTTAGAGTCGTAATAGATCTCTCCATAGGCCGTGTACTGGAGCTGCTTGATCATGAGGCCGTTGATGCTGAACACGGCTAACGGAGTGCCTGTGTTATCAGAGGCCACGTAATACTCCTCCCCGCTGCTGCTCTCCATTGCAAAGAGGTGGCCCTGCAGATCGTAGTACAAAGAGGTAATTTCGGAGTTGGAGTGATTGTAGACATGAGTTACCCTTGTTGGATTGTGAAGATCGGCATAGAAGTACTGCAGATGATGCCCCAGGTTGGTCTTGCAGGAAGCCCTTCGGCCCAGTCCGTCGTAGCGGTACTGAACACTCCACCCATTTGCCTTGTTGTAAGCCCTTGTCAGGAGCCCTTTGGAGTTGTACTCAAACACATCAGCACCCCGCTGCCACAGGAACCCGTCGTCATCGATCTTGTACGGGATGTCACCCAGGCGCGTGATCCTGTCCCTGAGGTCGTAGCGCAGCGGCATCAGTCGCACGCTGTTTCCAGGGTTCAGGAGGTGGAGGTTCCCGTTCAGGTCGTAGCTGTAGCGCCAGGTGGGCCTGTCATTGACTGCCACGCTCTGCAGTTGCCCATCTCCGTCGTAGTCATAGGTGTACTTGGTGGTGTTGGCGTAGGGACCGAGTTTGAGCTCTCTTTTGGTCACCCTTCCCATGCTGTCGTACTGCACGGTCATCCAGTACATCAGGGACCGGAACATTTCGTACTGCACTTCCTTAATGCGCCCGTGGGTGTCAAAGTGCTTGCTCAGAGTCATAACTGCCGTGGTGATAATTTGGTTTATATCATAATAAATAACTCCAAATTTGCCAAAATGCTCTACTTTGCCAGAAATCTCATCGTAACGGTAAAGGTCAACTGGAAGAGGCGTCTCACTTATGATGGGTTTGATGCTTGCGATTCGGAAGCTGTTGTCATGATATGTATAATCAAACCTTGCATTGACCATTCCTTCTTCAGAGAACCTGTAGATTTGTTTGTCAACAAGAGGACCAATTTTCCGATAGCGAATCGTACAAGAAAATCCTCCACTTTGCAAATTCACCATTTTTAGGACGCCTGTAGTTTCATCATATCCAAAAGTGACTGCCGTGCTGTCATACACAATCTCCGACAGCTTGGATAGCTTTCCATACTTGTAGAAGACTTGTCGGCCGGTACCTAAAAACGACGTTTTCAGAATCCTCCCATCATCGCTGTAATCAAAAATGACGGAGGCGTTGCTTTCAGGGGGGTTGTAGGTATTCCTGATGTAGCCCACAGAGGTGTGAGTGGACATGCTGTGCCGAGCCACGCTGGGCATGGTGACGGCGTGCAGGCGGTCCGAGGAGTCGTACTCGAAGATGTACTGCCGCTGACTCTGCAGCAGCAGCACCATCGACTGCAGGGCAGAAAACAACAAACAGTTACCAGCTATCAGCATGTGGCCTGAGAGAGGGAACTGAAGGAAAGTTTACTGGAGAGGCACTAATGTTAAATGAGTACAAAGAGAATCAGGTATATTTGTCAGGTGTATTGTCAGGTTGCCAGATGAGAGGATCTGCTCCCTGGAAATCAATATGCTGATGCTCCAGAGAAAGTGCAGGTTAGCAACCTGTGAGCTGTCCTCTCTGTAGGAGGACTTTTTTTAAAATTTGTCCTTTTTTCTTTCTTGGGGGATGTGGAGGAGTTAGATAAATGACTTGATTTATCTTTCTGCCAGCAGTTGTAATTTACAACTGTTACTGTGAAATATGTGAGAAACTAAGCAAAGAACATCAGCTCTGGTTTACTTAGAACAACAGGAAGGGGAAGGGAAAACAATATGCAGTTTTGCAGTATTTAAGATACTTTTATGACAGAAGTGTGCTAATTGGCTAAGTAAAAATGCACTACCTTACTTTCATTTAATAAGTAACAATTACAGATGAATTACCTGTTTCTACGTGAACCTTTTGTCAGGTTTAGTCATGCATTTTTGGGCTTAATTAAGCACAATTCATTGTGTTAATTTACTGTCATTCTATGGCAGGAAAATACCAAAAGACAGAAACCATGAACAAAATATTTCCCATTAAGAATTAGTCATATTCAGTCAACTAATTGAAAAAGAAGGAATTTTGAGACCAGGGGTGGTTAACAGCTGGGCTACATCCAATCTCAGCTAGTCTGTGTGTGTGGTTTATGCGTCACGAAGCCAAACAGAACTTCGTGTCCTCGCAGCTCATGCCAGGAGGCGACACGACACCACCTACGTTTTCCAGGTAGGTGTAGCTCCACACTTTGCCGTCGGCGAACATGCGCGACACGATCCTGCCCTGCTTATCGATGTCGGTCCTCTCGCTCATGGCCCCGCGCTGCAGCCCTGCCAGGCGCCCGTTCAGGAAATAGGAGACATTGACCGCAGCCAGGCCGCTGCTGGGCAGCCACAAGAAGGGCCGGCCCAGCTGGTCGTAGATGATGCGCAGCGTGAATTTGCGGTGGTCGTCGTAGATCTTCTCCGTGCGGATGTTGCGGTCGTAGTCGATGGACAGCAAGTTCCTGCCGTGCACCTGCAGGAGGGGAGCAGGCTGCACTCAGCGGCGGGCACGCCGTCCCCCCAGGTTTACAGCGGGGGAACGGGGTGCCCAGCAGGGAAATCCGTTGTGAAAAGTGTAGGGTTCCTGTTAAGTGGCTTTTGCTTTCCACTTGGTAGCATATTCGAATAATTTTAGATTATTCCCCATCTCACTGCAGTATGAGAGATGATATCCTACAGTAAAAAGCTTCCAGTATGGTCAGAACAGACTGACATGCTGTACACCTAGCTGTTAAAGTGCAGAGAAACAAATTATTTTGTATGGAATATTTTTCTACTTATTCTATTTTTCTCCTTTCTACTATTTTTCTTTTATTTTTGTACTTTTGCCATCAGTTTTTTGCCTTTCCCCCTACAATTACTCTAAGAACAACAGAAGAAATTTTTGTGTCCTTATTGAGGTTTAGCCACTTGACTTCTATAATTGCAACACTCTGCCTAGAATTCATTCAGTTATTGTTTTATTCATTTACTTTCCAAATATTTAATAGATCCATCACTTGGTACCTTAAAATTCTTATCATACAGGCTGGGGAAGATAGACTTCTAGTGTTGAAAGCAAAGGTGCTAAATAATTAGGTTAAATATTTTTCTTTTTTCCCTCCCTTTTTTGCCATAATTTTCATTCAAGTACAGCATGAAGTGTTTCAGTGCCAGATTTCTTTATTTTAAATAAAAGAGCAAAACAGAGGCAAAGGAGAATAAGAATCCCAAATGGGGGAGGCTTCTAGTGAGAGTGAGAGATACCTAAATATATTCTAATGAGAGATACCTGAATATATTCACTGGGGGGGTAAGCCATCAAATTCAGGCTAATGCTGGAATCTGATAAAGATTCTTAAGTAATTTAATTGTAGATGCATCATTAATAAAGTAGAAGTTTTTAAATTAGATAAAATTTCAGAGCAATCACTGCTTTAAAAGTATTCATCAATTTCTGGGAATTTGTTCTTAAGCTTATATTTTACAGTGGCTTTGATAATGCAACGTTTCTTCTTATCCAAAATTAAACTGTACATCAAACAATATGTAAATTAACCCTGAGCCTTTCTTGAGGACATAAAAGTTATTCTGAGATATATTCACTGGCAGGGGTAAACCCAATTCCCACCCCAACCAACTCAGTAGAAATTCAGTTATACAGACACATTTTAAATTAATACAGTTTTGTGTTTGTAAAGAAATAATTATTTCAAATTATCACTCATTATCCTAATTTTTTCCATTAATGAAATTAATCTCTTTAACAGTCTGCATTTCCTCAGTGGGCAATTACTAGGGAAAAAAGCTCTTTTCTGTAGGTTTTCCCGAAGGTTATCCCAGCAACAACTTGCTCTGTGATTCACAGAGAAGACAGAGTATTTTTCTTAAAACACCTTGGGGCAAAACAAGTAATATTCTGTTCTCCCATTGCAATGAAAATAAAGCCAGGGAAGCCAAACTCAACATCAGTAGTTTCTCAACTGGTTACTCTTGTTTTGTAGGATCAACCCTGATGGCAGAGACATAAAAAACCCCTTTTAATCAGCAGAAGAGAGCTCTGACCTCTCAAAAACATTTAGCTGTAGAATTAAAGAGTTAATGCACAACTGAAATAGCCAAATTTCTTAAGGGTGAGCACATTTTCTAAAAAGACAAAAAAAAGTCTTTCAGAAAGATTATGAACTGAATTTTTAGCTTTGGGGGAGTTTGTTTGTTTTGGTTTTTTGTAACTTCTGAAGCTTCATAAATCAGCTAGGATTTCTGGGTTTTGTTCCCTCCATTACAGTAACTGCAATAGCAATCTGCATGAAGGAAAGTCTGACTACCGGTATCCTCTTTTCTCAAAAACATTGTAACATTATATATATATATATAGTTATTTGGTTTTGCCATAGAAAACAAAATTAGTAGAGTTTTAAAAATGATTACACACCCAAGAGCTGCGCATACACGCAAACATCACTTGGAGATGCACACATGAACATCACCTGCTTGGATAATTCTGTACCTTCATTTGCATTTGTAAAATAAGTAAAACCAGAGACTGTAATTGCAGTATTATATTAATTATATAGAAACCCAAACAGGCTGACTAATTCCCACCCTTCCTGGGAACACTAAGAGCAGTCACAAGTATCACGACTGCGGATGACTCGACCAGCCCTTTCTCTGTTGCTCACTACCCACGGGCACATCTGGTTTTCCCTCAGCTGCTGCTGAAGTGGCCACAGGGACGAGCCCTTTGTGCCTTGGAAAGGTCTGGGCACAGAAATCACTCACATGATGCTGCACCATAATAAAATCTCTCCAGACAGGAATCTTATCAGGACTTTATCTGAAACTGCAGCAAGACACTGAACGTGTGGTGCATTGAACAGCAGCAGACTGGGTGGGATAAGAGAAGGGTGAAGTTCCTTTCTCAGGTTCATGAAATGTGCCCAGGCAGGTGTGCAGATTCCAACACGTGTGGCTGGGATGTGCCTAAAGCAGGGATGGGCAGAGCCTGGGCTCAGGCAGCACCGCTGTGTGAGGGCTCATACAATCAGCCGACACTTTGGCTTGGAGAGGACCTGGGAACCACCCAGCACAACCCCTCTGCACTGAGCAGGGACATCTTCAACTGGAACAGGCTGTGCAGAGCCCTGCCAACCTCACCTTCAATGCTTCCAGGAATGGGGCATCTCTGGGCAACCTGTGCCAGTGCCTCACCACATCACCATGAAAACCTTCTGCGTAACTACTTACATCTAACCTCGTTTGGATAAAGCTTCCACACTTCCTCCTATCACAACAGGCCCTAAAAAAAGTCTGTCCCCATCTTTTTTATAAGCCCCCTTTCACTACTGAAGCACAGGGGCATGGGCTCCAGCAAATACTCCTCAGAGTACTGCGAGGTGAAGTACTCAGCTAAGAGGCGAGTCAGAAAGAAACCCACCCCTCCAGTCGCACTGACTGTGATGTGGGGCTCCAGGAGGGGGCCCTGGCACTCTGTCAGCTCTGCAGCAGTGCCCTGCTCTGTGTCACCATGTGCCACAGCTGCCCCTGCCCGCCACCTGCTCCCCACAGCATTCCAGCACACTTGCTCTGCTTCGTTCACTGCACAGTTTATAAAGATGAATTAGAAGAAATGAGATGCAAATAAATTCTATGCTTTCTCCCTTGTTTCCAAATTCCATTTTCAGTCCACTCAACCTGTGATAATCTCATAGTGATTTTCATTTAAAAGAGCTAAATGGATATGTGATTATTGTTACAGGAACTAACACCAGACAATTAAATGTTGAGGTGTTGCTAGATAAAGCATTGTTTTGATTTGCATAAACATGATGCAAGAAAACCTATCTCAGGCAAGGTTTCAGCACCAAGATGTGTTTAACTTCAGCTAATTACCACAAGTACCTCTATTAAATTTTTAGTACTGAGAGTTAGGATTACTGCAATTTCATTTCAGTATCCTATTTATTTTTATTTTGAGCAACACCTAGTCAACATGCAGAGCTGATCTATTTTCTACTTCCAATCAACTGCTGCAGGTCAACGCATCAAAAATCAATTACACAGCCACAAAATCTAGTCATTAAGGATTAGCTGCTAATCTCATTCATTTTTTTTGTCTAACCCTCCCCCTCTCCCCAATAAGTACATTCTGAGCATTTGTGAGAATAAGACACATTAACTTAACACTGGGAATTAGATGCTAAGCAATACAAAAATATAAAAAATTAACATCCAAGTAATTTTTTTTTAAATCACTACATAATTGCTTACATATATTGTATTTGCTGTGTGATCTTGAACACACTGAACTGTATCTTGTGTTCAGTGATGTTGTAAGAATTGCTACAAGAATGAGGACTTGACCAGCCCTACATTTACTTTCCGCCCAGTATCTCAAATCCCTTCCAAAACTGTACATACTGAAGTAGTCCAGACAAAAAAATCAGTGAAAATCAAGCCAGCAAAGCACAGAATGGGATTAATCCAGCTGCAGCAGATCTTTGATTTGGCAGGGGATGGATTACATGACCTGACTGTCTTCCTTATCCTGTGCCCATGATTTTGTAATTATATCAACTATTTTCCAACTGTGCCCTTTGGGAAAGGGAATAAACACAACATGCCTGTCCCAGTGAGTCTCTAGGGAGGTTTTACAGCAGCAGGATGCCGTAGTTGTGTTTGCTCCCCAGAATTTGCTGGGTCAAGTCTGCCCTGGCAATTTTACAAGTGATGAGTGCTCAGATTCCCACCCCCTTGAGAGGCAGAGTGTTTTGCAGCAACAGGGCAATGAAGCTGGGGAAGGCCCTAGAATACACCTTTTGTGGAGTAGCTGAGGGAGCTGGGGGTGTTTAATCTGCAGAAAAGCTGGTTTGGGGAGACCTAATTGCTCTCAACAAGTCCCTGAAAGGAGGTAGCAAGTTGGGGGCTGGTCTCTTCTGCCATATCTGAAATGAAAGCACAAGAAGAAATGGCCTTGAAGTTGCACCAGGGGAGGCTCAGATTAGATATCTGAAAAACTTTTTTCACTGAAAGAGTGTTCATGCATGGGAGTAGGTTGCCCAGGAAGGTGGTGGAGTCACCATCTCTGGGTGTGCTCACGAGGCATTGGGATATGGCATTTGGAGATACAGTTTGGGGCAGCTACGGTGGGGCTGGGATGGTGACTGGACTTAAATGATCCTGAAGGTCTCTTTGAACATTGATGATTCTGTGATTATGTAATATTCTAGGTATTTTTACCAATCTCTTTTGGAATTTAGTAACCAAGCTCTATAGCTGATCGCAGTAGAAGCAAGTTCTATAGCTGATCGCAGCAGATAATCCCATGCAGCCAGCTGAGCTCTCAGTGTCACACCACAGACAATCCCAGAGTTGCACATTTTTAACAAGTAGAAGTGATGTCCTTCAAAATAAAAAATTCATTTTCTGCCCAAAGAGGAAAAGGTGATTATTGTAACAACAGGTTCTACTTACCCTGAGCTTTCTTCCAAACACCGTCACTTTGCCTTTAATCTGCTCCTTCCTCAGGCGCCATTCAATTGAGTTTAAACCATTTTCCATGGGTAGAGAAATATTACATCGTCCTATGGTGGGAGTCACAGTCCCAGCCAGGACATGAGGTTCGCTGTGAAAGCTAATGCTCATGCCATTGGCATACATCACTCTCAAAGTACCATTATTACAGAGCTGGTAGCTGTTCCTCACTTGATCTACAGCAATAATGAAAAGAAAATAATTTAGCTACTCCAGTCATAAAGAAAACATATAGCTTAATTTGATTGTTTTTTTATTGCACTCCTGTTGATGTTAAATGAAGTCAGCCTGCAATTACCATTTACGTGGTACTATGGTGGAAATTACAGATGTTACTGATTCATGTAAAGAACAGTAGTGTAACAGTGAGCCTGCAGAGAGATACTGTGTTTATTTCATTATATTTTCCCTTCAGTCTTAGTTGTGAATCAAAATGCACAGTGATATGTGTTGAACCACATAATTTATTTCTGATATGAACAAAAACTCCTGAAAACTGAACTGCTGGATGAACAACAAAGCATTAAACTCCAGGACAAAAGGAAAAAGAAGATGATTGCTGGACTCTTTATAAGTAGAAAGAAGTAAGTGCCTCTTCTTTTCTGTTTTCCTCTGTTTAAAAACTGTCTCCAAGCAGAGGCCTTGTACAGAATTACAGCGTGGCTTTAAATCCTCAAGGTGTGAGGCTCCAGCAGTGCAAGCTGGCAGCCACAGTGGCTCCCTCTCCTGCCTCCCTGCCTCCCCACCAGAACCACAGTGGCCTGATGTGCACACCCGGCCTCTGTCCGAGAGGAGTTACAGAAACAATCCTGTGCTTCTCTGGCCATGCAGGTCTCCAGCTGTTTGACACAGCCAAGTCCCCTCTCAGCCTGGATGGAGTGCCAGAGTGTGCAGCTGTCAGCAACACATCAATATTTGCCTGACAGAAGGACAGCATCTACGTAATTAATCATCTGGTGTAAGAGAAATTAAGTCTTTGTAACCAGACCTGTCACGGTATAATAGTCCATAAATGTTGACATTTATGTCATGAGGAGACTATTGTTTGATGATGATATTCTCATTCCAGTGACATTACATCTTCATTAAAAAAGCCCCATCACTCACCAAATCCCTTCCAGTCTATCTTTGGTAACTGACTTCACTCCATCAGATGCAATGCCTGGGTGGTGCTGGAATGTTCTACACAAACTCTGAACCTGTGTTGCCGCTGCCTCCTGCCACACCTGGGCTGTAACACTGTTCTTGGACGGGCCATCTCTGGCACCACACCATCCGCTGCCCTGATTGTTCTATACTGTAATTAATGGCGGTATATAAAATTAGATTTCTTCTACTCGAAAGCTTCCTGAGCCTCTCCAGAAGGATCTCCCCCAGCAGCCGTATCCAGCAGCCAGGCTGCATCTCTGTGGCACCGAAGTCAGCACCAGTTTTGCAGGGAGGTACTGAGAAATACGCAAGTGGATGAAGTGACCCTGACCCAGGAGGCAGTGGCAGGACTAACTTTTCCCAGCAGACAGTGACCATTTGTACTTGACACAAAGCAGGACTGCAAAATGGCTCTTACCTGTCCTGAAGACCTGTCATTTTAGGAATAAGCTTTACGGGAGTTTCTGCTGCAAACCTTATACAGTTTGCCCCTGCTCATAAGTGCACTAATGACAGGACTCGTTAGCGAACTGCTTTCTCAGGCTGTGTGTGTGGTTAGGAGTGTGCTGAGAAGTGTGCTTTGGTACCTTGAACAACTGTATAGGAAGCCTCCACAGAGGAGAGATTTGTGATGACCGTGACATCGTCATCCCGATTAGAATTCTCAATGTCGATGGTAATAGACTTTTCCATTTCTCGATGAAGGCTAGTTACCACTCCAGTGGGACGTGTTACATTGGTCAGACGCCCTTCATGATCATAGCTAATAGAAAAGTTAGTGAGAGCAAAAAAGCATGAGGATATATGTTCATTTCAATACCCAATGTATTAATAATGCACCACATTTGTGCAAAAAAAACCCCAGACTGAAACAGATTTTCAAGAACATCCTGGCCATGTCTATTTCTCTGTTCTTGAAAGAGTCTATAATGATGAAATAATATTTTTTAGATACTGATCTCAACTACATGGGTGCAAATGCAGGCTAGCATATTTTGAATTATTAAATTAATTAAATTATTATGAATATACAGAGTGATATTTGTCTCAAACAATTGTAGCTACTAAATTAGTCTGCATTTTAATAGTTGCATTTCATTCTAATGGAAGTGGACTTCTGATTGACACTGCAATAAACAATTGCATAAACTGCACATTTGCTTTTGAATACTTAGTGGAAACTAAGTATGGTCTTGAGTGCCATATCAAGGAATAAACTTGCCATAAAGTATTGAAAAAGACATCAGCTTGACAACATAATAATTTCATTTAGATTTTAGCTGTGGTATTGAACTGCATTTTGGGGTCAGTATTTTGGCTCATAAAGATGAAAGATGAAAAGCACAGGATAGAGGTTGGAGTTGCACAAAGGACAGCAGTCAGCACTCAGAATAGACCTTAGAAAATGAGTTAAATGCTCCAGAGGCATAAAGATAAAAAACAAAGAAAAAAAAAGGAAAGAAAAAAAAGAAGAAAGAAAAAAAAAGGCTTTCCATGATTTCATTGAGTTAAATTTCTTTAGAGGTATAAAGCCTGAGGTGGGGGAAAGAAGGAATGCTGCAGGAAATCAAATCATACCCTTTCCCCCTTTCCTGCAGTATGCTCTAGTTGTGTGCATACGTTTGCTAAAGAAGCAATCCCTTGGATCTTAGGGGTGAAAAATGGGGACCTGAAACAAAATCAGCATTCCAGTCTGACACTCTGCTTGCTGCCAAGTCTCTGCTCGTGCAAGAGTCTCTCACCCAGCCGCTACCAAAGCACGCGTGCTTCTAGAGAGCAGAAAGGCAAGAAAAAATGTCCTGTGTAGATAAAGAGAAAAGTTTAGGTAGAGATTGAAACCAACTGGTCATCCTTGGAATGTAGAGATGCAGGGAGCAGGAAGCCTGGAAGAGAACTGGTAAATCCATTGCACTGCCTGGGAGTAACAGAAGAGAAGAGGAGCACGTTTAGTATCATGGAGCTAGCTCAGTTCATTGTAGGCTGTGGTTAGCTGTAAAGATGAAAAAAATCAGAGCTTTCAACATGGCCTTACAAATAAAACACTCAGAAACCTCAGACTAGGCCACCTGAACTGTACACCGTATCTAAAAAATTAAGACACAGATTGGCTCCTCAGTTAAAATGAACAAAATATATGACTTTCAAATCCATTGCAAATGGTTGCACCCATTCAACTGAATATTGGGAAGAAAAGAAAAAAAATCACCTGTGGAGCAACAAGCCTTACCAGAACCAATGGAAGTATTAGGCAAAGAAGGAAATCAATAAAACAAAGCATCATGCGACCTAAAAGGGACCAATAATACATTGTGTTCATTTAAGCAGTTCAGGATCAAAGAAGGATTAAGCAGCATGATTTTTCTCAATATAGTCACAAGTTTCTCTCCACAGATTTATATATATTTATATATAGATACATTATCATATCAGCAAAATACTGAAAAAAGGATAATATGTTGAGATAATCTATGAAATTGGATTTAGTCAAGTCTAAATAAAGATCTTCACAAAAAAATATTGAAAAGCACTCCAAAAGAATAGCTAAGGGAAGAACTTGATCCAGCCAAGCATCTGTCTTGCAGAGGAAAAGAAAAAGTACAAAAACTGGACAATTTCAAAAATCTTAAAGGTTAATAAGGCCCCTTAAGAGTCTGTATGTGGTGTGTTTCAGGATGAGCAGAGTGATGAAGAGAACACTTGGATGTCAAATCTTATAGCACAGACAATGTTATTTAGGACAAACTAGAAAAAACTGTGAGTGTCTCCAGTGTGACTCTGCAGCACTCGGTGAACTTCCAGAAAAACGGTTGGTGAAATTCCCCATCAGCAAATATATTTTAGGCAATGCAAATGAGACATTAATTTAAACTCTTCATTCACATTGCTGGGTTTTTAATTAACCTAGGAAAAATTCCTGGGGATTGCTGTGGGCTACTCACTGGAAATCTCTATTCAAAGTGTAAGTGCAGTCTAAAAAGTAAATATGGATGTGGATGTACAGAGATTGAAGCAGAAAAATGAAAATATTCCAGTGCTATTTCAAGAAATGATTGCTTTACCCCTGCCATGGGGTGTGTTCCCCAGGGCTTCTCTCAGCTTTGAAAGCAGCAACAGTAGAGATTAAAAGGGTTTATAAGCAAGTGATGGATACACTTAACAAAATACATACAAAAGTCTCTCCTTGAAGACCTGCAGACTATTTAGATTATGAGTTGGATATATAAAAAATTCACTACCTCGATATATACACACTGATGCCAATATATAAAGAAGGCATTTCTACATTGTCCATTGTATCAAAATAAAATCTTATTTTAAAAAATACCTTAAAGGTAAAAAAACTAAAATGAATATAAAGAAACCTTTTCTGTACCACAAAATTTAAGTGACATATTCCTGAGGGTTTTTTTAAATGTATGTATTATGTGACAGCAAGTGCTCAGTGGAATACAACACACAGATATTTATCTGAATAATAAGAATAAACTATATATGAATTAAATGATTATGTACTTCTCTTCTTCATGTCATGAACCTGAGTCTAATGGAGTAAAATCCCAAAATTTACAATGAAAAATACATTAATTGACCTGGTGTCTTCTTCAGAAGCAGTCTCTACCTATTGCACCCATCCAACTGAATACTGGGAAGAAAACAAGAAAATCACCTGTGGGGCAACAAGCCTGTGACACAGTCTGTGACACAGCATCAGCCTGGATGAATCAGGTCTGACAAGGCAACCTTTACATTTTCAAATGAGGTGGACTCTGAGTACACTGAAATTCCTGAGCTTTTGTTACTGACTTCACTTAGAGTAAGGCTTCATCCCAAGTTTTTCTAATACAGTTACGAGGGAAAACAAAGTTTCTTTATCCCAGTATCTTAAAAACCAACAAACCCCAGCATGTCCCCACTGTTACCTCACCAACTCTCTGCTAACTGTGACCAAGACCCCATGACAGCAGGCAGAGGCTCCCCAGGATAGCTCAGGGTGCCCGCAGGCACAAAGCTGGTGGCTGCCTCTGCCAGCCTGGGGGGCTCTGAGCTGCTCCTGGCCGCACCTATAGCTCAGCCGCATCCGTGGGACACAGCTGAGCACTTGGCACCTTCTCAGGTAGCGAAAAGCATCTGAGCATCCCTTCAGTGGGCTAGCGGCAGTGCCCTCAGGGCCGCCGTCCCTTGGCCACTACTGTGGTACTTCTATTCCTTAGGCCATTTTTATGGCTAGCACCCTCGTCTCAGGTTTGAGTCGTGCTCCCGACAGCCCGTGTGTGGAGCAGGAAGGACAGAGCCATAGCCGGCACTGCAGAGAGGAGGAACAGCAGCTTCTGCTCCACACAGAGCTGGGCAAGGCACAGATCCACACACATTTACATACAGCCCTGTTTTTTCTCCCTTTTAAAACTGATTCAAGGAAAAAACTGCAGCATTCTCTCAGGATGCTCCCTAGACCAAGAGAAATACCACTGGGAACTGCTTCAAAGATCTGTGCTTGGTGCCCGAGCCAAGCTTAAATTACCCCATGTGAGCCTGCTGGTAGCTGTTCTATTATTGAAGAGCCTTGGCTGTTCCTACTGCAAATGAGCTGCATGCATGTGCACAGATGCTATCTATAGAATTCACGTATGGAGTGTGCACACACACAAACCAGCTTGAGGCTGCAACTCTCGGCATATGCAGATGCATACCTAGTTTAAGTGTAAAAATTTAATTCTGAGAGCATTTTCAGGGTAAAGTTTCAGCTAAATGAGAGGAATATACCTGATAAGATAACACAGCACTTCAGTGTCTGGTTGATATAAATGCACTGACATAAATTTTTCATAAGAACTTTAGCTCATGTAGCGTTTTACCACTTAAAAGACCTCTGTTCTTTTCCAGTTCTGCTGCCATATTAACAATTTTGAGTGCTGATTACGTCTGTATGAATGCATAAATGTAACTGCTCAGAAAACTTTTGTTGTCCTTATATACTCTCATTGGCTGAACACTTTTCATCCTCAATTGATATTAAGTCATAGCTACCAAAAAAAGTTGCAGAATGACGAATACAGAATTTTCTCTTAGGAGCTGTTTCAAAGAACAAACAGAAACCAGAAACCAGTACTGAGTGAATGTGGACTGTGATTGTTTAGGTTTGTATATTCGATTTAAATAATGTCCTTGTGTTTCTCTCATCTATGGGCTCTACGCTTATGAGAATGTATGTACAAA
The DNA here is from genome assembly GCA_013397315.1 of Donacobius atricapilla. NCBI lineage: Eukaryota > Metazoa > Chordata > Aves > Passeriformes > Mimidae > Donacobius > Donacobius atricapilla. The sequence goes on from WBMY01006641.1 coordinate 1,165,559, forward strand.
TCTGGGAGAAATAAGTTATTTCTGCTGCCTCATCGAAGTTACTAATTATCTAAGACAGTACCTCAGGCTGTAATATTTGGATCTAAATATGGTATTTAACTTCCACTGACCTGAGGCAAGGGTTGTGTATCTTTTCTTATTTGATCTTGGAAAAAAATCTGCATCACTATGTACACTTTAAATGATATTTTCAGCTTCTCACAGTAAGACATCAAAGCCCCTACCTTCTGTGTTTCCTTAGGAATCATAATACAATTTTTCTAATAAACCATGTTAACTTAGCACTTGGCGTGACTCTCAGACACCAGCTGTACCAGTTTTGTAACCGGTAACTTTCTGATGACATTTTTTAACATTTTATGGCTTTTCATGTAGAGTTTTAAATTTGCTATTTAGTTTTCTCTAATTAATTTCTGGTGTTTTGAGAAATGACTGTATTGTGAGCTACTTACTGATGACAATAAAAAAAAAAAAAAACAAAAAAAAAAACCAACAAAAAACCTTCCTAGAAGGGCATCCACATCTCATCAGCAATAATATGAAATTTTATTCTCTCTAGTCTAGTGAGCTTTTACTTGAGCTTATGATCAGCAGGTAATACCTTCATGCATAACTGAACTATTTGTGCAATGAATTTGTGGTAAAGAAATAATTTTTGCAAAATATTAAGGAAGAACGAGCCCCTCCCCACGTGAAGGCCCAGGCTGGAGGAGAGGAGTGAGTGGCTGGGCATGCAGGGCCCCACGAGAGGGCACTGCTTTCCTTCCAACGGGAACCAACTGCAGCATCCCTGCTGTGCAGGGCAGGCATTCCCAGCACACCCAACCAGCTCCTGCTATTCCTGCATTCCTCACCATTGCTCTACACAGAGAAAACAGGTGGCCAAGCTGAATGCATCAATAAACTAAGAGGTGTGTGCCACTGCTAGTCTGCCACCTTGAAAATAAGCCTGCTGTTTAAAATGTATTATAAAGCCTTATATTCCTGTTTTCTACTCACTGATTTGGGGAATATTTTTTAATCATTAACTAATTCAGAAAAAATATATGGCATTAGACTTGCCATACTTAAATATATATTTTTAATATGTCATTTAGCTTCTCTTTTTAAAAAGACTACTAAGAACGGGATAAATATTAATAAAAATCAGGCTAGTTTTTCTAGATTTTTAGCATACTTTTGAACCTCATCTCTTCAGATGAATTTCACTTAAAGAGGAAGTTCTGTCTGTTTAATCTATATGCTCATGAAGACCAGTGTGCTTTTGGGTTATCTACAAATTATGGAAGTTACACCAGGGGTCTGACAGATAGCTGGGGATCTAATTTCCTCACTTGTCTCAGGAATGAGCAATCATTGAAGTTAATCAACATTTTAACAACCATGAGTAATATATGAAGCTGAACAAAAAGAGAGATAATTTGAGTTCCAAAAGAAGCTGCAGCATGAGGGTTCCTAGAGAGAGGCAGCTCTGTGGGAGCCGCAGGGGAGTGCCAGGCTGCTCTGGCTCTGGGCTCTGGGCAGCCGTGCTGACCACGAACAGCAGCTTAACTAAGCTGGGGTTCTGGCCATGGCACACGGTCCTGCCGTGCTGGGGAGGGACGAGCTGCCCCAAACTCAAACCCCAGGCAGGGATTTAGGGCGATCAGCACCCACCCAAAGGACCCAGCACAACTGACGCCACCACAAAGCCACTTAACCATTTCCAGCAGCGCCCTGGACTGAGGTGCAACGGTATCAGTGAAAAACCTACAACAAATTGCAGCAGGGCCAGTCTAGGGCCCACTCACTACCATTTGAAAAATAAATGTATGCTTAATATATCCAAAAACATTCTTACTCATAAAATGTTGTCCATCCTGTTTCATCACTCTTCGTTGCTAAGAGACCACTGTTTCCATTATATGTCATTAATCCGAGCTCCAGGGTCTGTGTTGAGACCAGCTTGAGTCCACCATTAGTGCCAACAGCCAGCGTGACAATCTGATTATCCGGCATCAGTAAATGGCGGGGCATCCCACTGGCATCCCGGCGCACCTTCAAGGAGTTGCCATTGTTGTCCATCACCTCCGTGACATCGTTATCGCTGCTATAGGTGAAATTGTACAAGTATTCCCCGGTAACGAGGCTCAGAGTGTACTGGTGAATCCCATCAGCATTGAAGACATACAGCTCCTGTTCTCCTGGAGATGCAGCTTCATATTGGTTAAAGGAATTAAGAATGGGCCTGTTTTTACTGACAGCCCTAATGCGGATATTTCCAAGATCAGCTATGTAGATGGTACCATCTGGGGCCACAGCTAAGGAAGATGGTGAATTTAAGATGGCATCAGTGGCATACCCATCATCCCCAGCATAGCAATTACAGTTGACATCATTTTTGCAATCACAGTCTGAAGCTGCCCCTGCAAGAAGGCATATTTCTCCATTGGTAGTTACCTGGCGTAGCCGATTAATTTTTTTTTCATCTGTCTCACTGATGTAAAGAACTCCTGTGTGTGAGATGGCAATGGCACTGGCTGATTCAAGTGCAGAATGAATAGCCAGTTTGCTAAGAGAGTAGTCTATACCAGGAACCTGGCAGTGCATGGGGCGTCCAGCAATAATGCTAACTTGATGGTTTTCTGTGATCCGTAAAATAACATTGTTCTCTAGGACATAAAGGGAGTTGTCCATGGGATTGACAGCGAGATCAGTAGGCCACTCCAGCCGTACCTATGAGTTGCACAAATTATTACTGTAAAACTCGAAACTGAAAAGTACACTCCTAGTGCTTAAAATTCCACGTGTAACAACAGCAAATCAGTGAGGGGTTTATCAGCGTAAATCATGAAACCGAGTCATGAACGGCAACTATTTCAAACAATGCTTTTGTTTTTCGGAAATATTAAAGCTATGTGCAGTTGTAACTTTGGCTAATTGTGTTTCTGTGCAAGAATGGGATGCTACACTGTGGAAGCTCTATAATAATTACAGAAAAACAGGCAATTAAGACAATAACTCCCATTATCTCAACCTTATTTCTCTATAGTTGCACAAATAAACTGTGTTAGCCACAGTAAAAAGGATGTTTCACCTATTTCAGTAACAAATCAAATACGTTATCATCTTGTGCTGCATAATGTATTTCTTAAGTGGCCAGGCAGTCATCCAAAATAGATGCCCATCTTTTCTAAGGCAGAGAGGAAAATAAATGCAGTAAGAATCTACCTGGGTGACATCCATGCTGGAATCACAGCTGAGAGGTCGAACAGCAGTTAGGTCATTGGAGCCCAGCAGGGTTGATATAATTCCGTTCTGATCTACTTTTCTAATCATAGTGGCATCAACAAAATACATGAGTCCATACTTATCCACTGCAATACCTGCAACAATAAAACCCAGGCATCAGTGCAGCAGTGAGGCTCCTGGCTTCAAGGCAGGCTTTGTATTGTTTGTAAGATGGTGAAATTTTTCACTTCCCCTGTTCCTTCCTCCCTCCCAACCTGAGCACAGGTCCTGGAATCCTCCAACAACACACAGTTCTGCCAAGGAAATGGCCTCAAGCAGGTTTATCCTTCAGGACTTTAAAGAAAACCACAGAAATCCCGAAACATGCCAAAGACCCAGCAGAATGCATCAGCTTATTTCTAGATTCAACCTCTCTGGTATATTACATAAACCAAATAAAAAAATTATCTCCTAATTTTGCTCAGAAATTTGAGGCAATGCTTTCCTCATCTGAAGAATCCAATGAGGATGAAGAATTTTTAGAAATCGTTTAAAATACCTTCAAAATTTTTTGAAAACTAGGAGGATGTTGCATTATTTCTGGATTCTTTTTTTAACTCTCTGACCTGTTGCAGTAAAAATACAGGAAGAACATCTGGTGTTTCCAGATGAAGACACAAGGGTTGCCAGTCTGAAAAAAAGGGAAGGTTCAATGCCTGTCACACTGTGAGTCCTTAGAGAGGAAGGGCACAGAATGGAAGGGTGTCCCCTTGGAGGAACAGACGGATGCTGCTGCCCATTGGGAAGGAGGGCAGCTTTTTTCTCACTTGCCTTTCCTGCTTTGATTTGGTGCACTGCCTTGTCCATTTCTCAGGCTGAAAATAAAATATTGATCTAAAAAAAAGTTCTGTCTTCAAATGGTTGCAATGCTCGTCCCACTGGGCAGTGAGAGAAGATAGAATACAGCTTCATCCTTTTAATTTCTAGATGTTAACTGAAACTACTTCCTATACAAAGAAACTGGACTTTCCATTTTTGTGTACCTTTGTGATCATCTAGTTATTTTCAGCCACTGAAAAAACCCAAAGATGTTTGAAACACATGGCAGTACACCTGATTAATTCATCCTTACAATTAAGATGAAACAACAGAGGGAAAAAAAAAAGCCTTAAAAAGAAACACATCCCCAAATCTCTATATCATCTTGAAAACATTTTGTCAAAAATTAGAAACTGGAAAGGGCAAAAATCCTTCTTTTTTTTTCTCTGACTTTGAAGAAAAAGGAGATACATGGAGGAAAACCTCAGAGAAAAGCCACAACAAGCAATTTCTCTCCCAAAGACTGCACCTCAAACAGTAATCAGTTTCCCAGTTTACACGCTTGCTTCTTGGAGTGAGCGGTACCCTGCTAATTTGTGTTCTGTTCTCCTTTTGCAGCACTCAGTGCTGGGGTAATAAAGTTTGCTTTAACTAAACAAAGCACGAACACTTGCCAATCCACTGTAATTAAAGCCCAGAATAAAAATCACCGAGCAAGGAGTGACTTAATTGCCAGATAATTATTTCCACATCCAGCCTAGCTGCACGCAGTCATTTTCTCCGGCTTCTTTTCCTCCTTTACCTCGAGGGCTCATTAGGGTTGCGTCCACTGCCTTCCCTCCATCCCCACATCTGGCTTCATCAAAGGGCAGGCACTGCTCTCCCGTCCCTGCCACCACTTCAGAGTTACCAGCAAGGTCCTTCGTGCCCGTGAGGGACTTGACTTTGTATATCCGTCGGCTATTGGTGTCCGACACGTAGAGGGAGCCTGAAACAGGGTCCACGGCCAGATAGTATTTATGAGCGGGATTGTTGCTTTAGAGAAAAAGAAAGCATAAAACAGAAACAGCTGAGCAGTCTAGAAACTTCACAGGCTTTCAGAGCTTGGATACTCATCAGGCACAGAAAGATCTGGAAAGAAAGTCTGACACCTTCGTACAGAGGTGAGGTCTGAAGGACCATCACCTGAGGACCTGACTTGATTAGGGCCTGGTCAGTGTTCAGAGGGACTGTAATTTTAAATCTCACTCATCCTTCTACACTGAACCTTGCACAGCAGAGCCCAATAAGCCAGAGCTGCACAGCAGTCTTTCCTCTTGATCTCTTTAGCCCTTTAGATCTGCTCCAGGTCAATTCTCTTTGGCTTATCTGTTTGCCCCCTCCCTGCTACCTTGTTTAACTTCCTTTGGAAGCAGAAGTCATAGGAGTAAGATCAAAGAATCAGCTTCTGAGTTACTTAGATTATGCCACAAGATTTGTGAGGTCTTGTATAAATAGGAGGCAGAGACATAACAAATTTATTTCTAAAGCAAATTTGTTCTCATTCATTCTTATCAAGAATCTCATTTGCAGCAGATGAAGTTGGTTATATAACTAAAACCAGAGACCTCAAGTGTCTGACTTTAACTCCAAACCTTCTGTTATTGAAAAACTGGTCCTCAGTTTGTGATTGGAATGGGCGCTCATATGGAAAGCCACTTCTCTTCTGAAATATATGTTTTTTGACAGCTTGTCACATTTTGGAACTACTTTAGCAAATCATCTGCAAATTGAGAAATGTCAATCTTCACAATATATATACATTCACACACACAGAACTGCAGTGCAGAAATATTTTCAAAATCTTGCCTGGCTAGTTTTGCTCAGTTTATTTGGATTTTAAGCATGATGTGATTTTTCCAGCCTTTGGAGCCTATGGGTGAGTATAAATAAGGTCAATGGTGGTTTCAAAGCATAGAAGACAAATGAAGACAGGAAGAAAAAAAATGAAGGTTACTTACCAGTAACCAGAGATATTTGCCTCCAAATATCCACACTCCTAGTTTCATGTGGCCAAAGTGCCCATCTCCAAGAGTGAGGATACACAGAGGTAGGTTATGATGGACATAAGCCATTTCTTGATCAGAATCGCTGAAACTATAATAAAGCCACTTTCGGCAGATGGATCCATTGGCACGCCAGGAAAACTGTGGTCATGTGGTCATGACCAGATTTGGAGGAATGAGGAGGCCCCAAAATACCCCTTTCTACAGTTATTTTCCTCCATGACATTCTTTGACGTGCCATGGGTTTAGGTCAATAATGTTTTGTTCTAAGACTGTAGAAAGTAGGAAGGAGATTGGTTGGATTCCATTTCAGTAGGCAGAGGCAATACCATCTGCTGAAGTCTAGGAGTGTAGAAATTAGAGATGAAGAAATACAATAAACAAAAAAATACTTGGCAGGTTTATTTCATGCATGGATCTCGGAGTACTTGAAAAAGATGGGTGTAGCACCCATTTTACAGAGGAGGAAACTGAGGCACAGAGAGGTTAAGTGGTGTAGACAAAGTTATGCAGGGAAACTAGTGACATGCTTGAGATTAGAGCACAATCTCATTATTTCCCAAGTTCCTCTCCTTATCTTCAGCAGCAGACCTCACCTCTTCACTATGCCCTTATCAAATTCCTTCTCATCCTCCAAAATAATGCTCAATCTTTTTTGCAACATAGAAAAATAGCTCTTCCCCCTTTAGAGATTCCTCCAGTCACTCAGGTATGTGAGCCATACAAACACCTACACATTTGTCATTACTTCGAAACTCTGCTCTGTTCTCCCACCGTGCTTTCCCCTTACACTGAAGAACACACTCTGCTGTGGCACTGGCGTTGTGCTGTACTTCACAAATACACCCAAACTTAGCTCAAGGTGCCTTTTGCATGGCCCTTCTGAAAAAAGGTACATCCCCCACGCTGGCCAAACGGGGACCTGAGGCAGGCACAGACTGGAGCCGGGCACAGACTGGAGCTGGGCACAGACACTGCTGCCTGCACCTGGAAGTGAGGCTCCTGCCGGACTCAGCGGTGAGAGCTGCTCACACAGTGCCCAGGGGAGCAGCAGCCACCCTGCAGGAATGGATGCGTCTCTCTTCTTTTCACACACGATTTTGCCAGCCTGTGCCCATCCCTGCCTCCCCTCTGCCCTCTGCCAGCCCTAGGCATGCCCTGCTGCTACCAGGATGGGATAAGACATGAGTCAGGGTAAAGAGCAATGGCAGAACATGGGATAATTCCCTCTCCTCTCCTGCAGTCATGGTGCATCCATGGAGCTCACCCTGCCTTTCTCCTCTGGGATCTCCCCCAGGGCAGCTGTGCCAGGGAGTCAGTCACAGCTTCAGTTAAAGGTCAGAGAGCAGCACACTGGAGCTGCAGACCTGTTCCATACTCCTTCCCTCTTTTCTGAACTAGGCAAGGGAACAGATAGTGAAAGACTCTAAGCAAATTTTTGCGGGAATTTTGGCAGAATGACTGCTGGAAGGTAATGTGCACTCACTGTGCTCCCAAAGAATTGATGAGACTATTACCAGAGATAGGGATTTGTTTTACAAATGAGTACTCAGTATTTCTCAAACTGGCATCTGAGCAATTAAAGACCTCTGCCTCTCTTTTCTCCGCACCGTTGCAATCTTCCACTTGAATTATAGGAGGCCAAGGATTGTACCTTGTTTTAAAAGATTTTCCATGGCATTCAGTGTTGCTCAGAGGCCTCTGCCAATAACGTCTGTGCCTCCAGCCCCTCGAGTGAATGTGTGGTCACCACCACGTGCAGCCTCACTCTGCTCTCTGGGGGAGCCTGGGGCCCCGGCAGCAAGTGCAGCTCATTCTCCCTGTTCTTCTCACAGGTGCACCAAAGTATTTTTCAACAGCAGCTTTTCTTTAACCAAAAGAGAAGCTGTCCAGAGCAAATCTCTAAGCAGATGAAAAACGAACTAGGCTTAGTTGAAGCAAATGAGGAGCCTCCAGCATCACCAATAATCATTAGCAAATTGTGAATGAATTCACCCAGATAAGAATAGTTAGGGATGTTATTATGCCAAAATATATTGTTAAGGGGAAATAATCCCGTTTAGTTCAGACCTTGTATTGTATCAACTTGTATCACAGAAATGGAAAGTATGGTTTTAATGCATGGGACACTATGAAACAGTTTACAAGAGCTCCTCTTGTTGTTGCCCTTGATTTTCTCCAGGGTGAACATTCTCCATGTCCCAGGTGTGGCATGAAAGGAGGCACAAGTGTTTCCTATGCTGCAGAAGACCTAGTGCTCTCCTCCTAACTGCCAGGAGGGTTATGTGTCCCTCCTGAGCCTCACAGCGACTGCTTCTAGTGCTTGCACACAGCCAGCCCCACAGGCTGGCTATTAAATGTGTCTGACAAAAGAAATATAAACTAAATTATGGCAAAGGACAGCAGGTTCAGAAAATCATTAATGACCAGAAAATGGGTATTTGACCTATATGCAGTCATTAGTGCCTTTGTGAACCCTTCTGGCATTTGTGAAAATGCTGTTGTAGTTTACCTTGACCATTTTGACCAATTATAGACAGCAGGGAGAGGTGTTTATCTAGAACTTAGCTTGGGGTTCATTATACTTGCATTCTACTAGAAATTTCTAATTACTGTCAGAACTTATTGGCTGCTTTTTGACTGCATTTTGTAATTGCTAATGCTTATCATATTCATAACACACAATTAGCACATAAAAATGTTTCTATATATGGTACATGAAGAACATAACATTACACAAGAAGCACAACACAAAAAGCAAACACAATGAAGCAAACAAACCATATCAAATTATATGGGAAAGAGCTCATGTCTTACCTATGTTTAAACTCTTTATTTCTTTATAGAAAGGGAACAGAAGAAAAAAGAACAAACAGTTAGCTGAAGAATAGATGGTAAAGCAAACATAGTATTTGTTTTATTTTACAAAAGGACACAGGAGAAGATATCTCTTTTCAGCACTAGCCTTAGCTTAGTTTACAGATGAAGAGTGACTGGGAGGGACAGAGCTAACACCCTATAGGATACCCCTGCCCCCATCCCCCTCCCCTCATATTAAGGAAACTTTCTGAACCACTGAAAGAATTTTCACATGGAAATCCATGTAGCTTGGCAGCCAGGAGTGAGAGAAACTGGCAGTTCTCTGAATACAGAACTGGGCTGGGGGAAGCACTGGTTTTGGACATTGTCTGCCAGTTGCAGGCAACCTCTTTAATCAAAATAGTTTTCCAACAGGCTATTTCTAGACAAATTTTTACTATGCAGTTTGTTTCTCTCTCCTCCCAGTCTCTAACATAATTGCTTAAAGCAAGTTTGGATACTCCTTGGTATCTGTTTAAGCCTATCAAAGCCAATGTTGGGGTAAAAAAGCCCCTTCCTAAGTGAGCAGTAAGTACTGTACAATGGGAGATAAACAGCATTAACTGATCCACAGCTTACTGCCCAGACACAAAGCCAAAGGAAAAGTGCTCTCTACTTCCCACAAGAAAGCAAACACATTCTGCACTCACACAGCATTTCACTGTGTTGAATGTGATTTCCATTTAGGAATATGTACTGAACAGAGCAAAGAGGTTTGTGACTCCTGAGCTGCAGCCCTCCAGGCACATCCCCCAACTTGCAGGCCCAGTGTAAAGCCCCACATGCAAGGCTGGAGTCCAAATTCCTGCTGGCCATTCCAACCAGGCACCTTCACAAAGGACAGTGCGAAAGAAATATGCACATAGGGATATTCTGACATATAAAGGCACTCAAGATTTATAGGGGCTTATGTGGAACCAAAATTACATCAGCTGTGAAATCGAAACAAAGCGATGTATTTGGTTCGTAATACTTGTGGATGTACTGGTTGCAACATAGTCCAGACTACTTGATATGAGCTGAAGACTCTGCTCTCATTCACACTTAAAGGGCTCAAATCTTCAAACTCTTACCCGCGTAACCCATGCAGATTTCAAGATGAGCAGTGAATCACAATTACTGCTATAGATTATGTTTGCTGGAATGAATCTTAATTCCCTTTAGAGGAACGGGGGGTAAAAGACATCATGATGTAATCCTAAAGTCTGTAAATCTGAAAAATCTGGATGTCAAGGCCTTCGCAGCTGTCCCACAGCTCACAAACTCACAATGCATCACCTCCATTGTTAATTGCTTCTAGTTATAACAGAAGCTAAAGAAACTATACTATGGAAAACAGACTTTCACAAAGGAGGAAGGGGACAACAGCAGATAAAAATCCATCTTCTGTTTCTTTACTGATGTTCTTTCCAATTTTGCCTCACACATGATGAAAACCCAATCCTCTCAATCTCTCTCACAGAGAGAGAAAGCAAAGTACTCACACTAATACTGTTGTAGATTTTGAGGCAACATTTTCAAACACAAGGTGGGCTAGGAAACTGTCGCTGGCTGATATCGGTGAGGTGCATAAAAATGCATTATAAGAAGTATCCTAATTTGAAAATGTCTCTCTTCCCCTATAATGCTGTAGTCCTATTTACTAGAAAGCTAAACAGAGCTGAACAACTTAGAAAAAAATAATTAGCATATTCTATATAATGCAGAGTTATAGTGCATATTGATATAAATATTTATAGCAGGTCACACTTCCATGCCAGCTACCTTCTGTGGTTTAAACTGAGCTGCTAGCAGAATGGATGATCCATGACTTTTTAAAAAAAAATATAATGAGGCAGCCTGATGGTGTATGAGGTAGGTGTCAGAGAGTGATTTCAGAGTTGAATTGGCCTGAATCAGATCTCTTTTCTTTTCTATAGAATCAGAATTCACAATAGTGACATCAACAGAATGACATGAATGGAAGAGAGGTGTAAAATAGAGCTAGGCCTCCTATTCTTTAACAGTCCAATCATTTTGCACTTTTTCCCACTAATTAAAAATTAAATGTGGAAGCAGAGGAATTGGTTATGGGTCATATAATTAAAAAAAGACTTGTGACCTAAATTCACTCAATGTCCTTTACAGCTATATCCTATTTCCAGGAGCACCAATGCTACTGCCTGAGTAGGCTCCAGGAGAGGTAGCAGACAGCCAGGGCATGCTATTTTTCCTCATTTTTCTGCAAATACTCAGTAGTGCTGTAAGTATAAGGTCCAGCTACATGAGTTAGGATTTGAAGCAATAGCTCTTGCCTCTCCTAGAAGAATGAAAAAAGGAGATGGAACAGAAATGGGTGAAGTGGTACATTCTACACTCATGCCTTCCCTATTAAGTGATCAAATCTTAGGGTTGGAGAGGGGCACAGGACAGGGGCAAAGAGTTACAATCTTAAAAAAGAGTTCTGATGATGCAAAATGACTCTGTATGTCAACTTGAACTGCACTTGTCAACCTACAGAAATAGACTCACAAGCATGTAGAAGAAATGTGAAAGTGGATCTCAAAACCACTGGCAGGAGAACCTTCCCTCTGACCTCATGAGACTGTTACACCTTTGCCTGTCACTGTGGCTCAGCACCTAAGGGCAGTCAGTTCCAGACTTTTCAAACAAAACTAAAAGATGCACTGAGGGAGGACTGAATGGGAGATCACTAATGAGACTGAAAGAGATAGTTTGTACTTTCTCTACAAGTTAATTTGTACTTTTAAGTCCTTCACTTTAGTCACTGCTCTGTTAAGTTACAGACTTTGAACTATGCATTTCTGTGCCCCATTTCTCCACTGGAATTTAAATAAGTTGAAAGTGACAATGTTTTTCAAAATTATAAAAAGTAATGGTAAAGGCTGATTTGAGCACAGGCTCCAGAAGCGAAGTGCTGAGGTTAAGCCTTACCTCAGCTCCAGTATGCTTGTGACATTCCTGGAGGGGAAGATACGCCGAATATAGTTAAAATCCCCAACAAAGAGACTTCCATCAATACCCACTGCCAGTGCTACAGGGGCCAAGAGCTTATTTCCTTCTGCCAGACCATTGCAGCTCGGACAGGATATGCTTCTGCGGCGCCCATTCCCCATAATGCTGGTTATCACAGCCGGCTGCTGAGTGAGAAACTGATTTTCTCCGTTGCCTTTGTGCAATATACCTAAGGACAGAGAGGAGAAGAAGTGGTTATTACCACTGTTCATTGCAGGGGACTTCAGGCTGTCTTCTTTTCAACAACTGCTTTTAAGGACTGTACATTGAAACAACTCTGGTGTTTGGCTTTTCAATGGTGCAAAAAGAGCAGAAGGATTTTGCAGTAGTAAAAATAACAGTGTAATGAAGATTCAGTGCTAAAACACACATGCATACACACCCACAGAACCAAACCTACATTCAGAGTCCTTTGGTATTCGTTATGAAAGAAAACCCTGCCACACAGCTCTGGCCTGGGACTGTGGTTTAGATGGTTTCTCAGTGGGTGGAGAAGAGCTGTTCCTTATTTGTGTCTCACTCCAGTTTCCTGTATGGTGTTTTGCTTGGAATTCTGTGCCAACCTTACTGTTCTCTTTCCGCCTCTCAGTCCTTCTTTCACACTTTTTTAATGGAAAATGAAACATGAGAAATGGAGGCACCAGAGAAGATGATAGCTCAGAAAATGAAAAGATAGGAGAAAGATGAAGCTCCCAGAAGGGCTGCTAAGGATCAATGATAAAAGGCAAGAGGGAAGCTGGTGGTACAGATCTCTATTAGACCTCAAGGAAATACCTTCAAGATAGGATTTATCTTCAAAATATTTGCTCAAAGAGCAGACCCCTGCTCCAAGAAGGGAGTGGGTTTTCTGACAGTGTGACCATATCCTGTGTCATCAAAAACCGTGGAAATCTGGCTGGAAACTTCCTGCCTCATGCTCTTGTGGGAATGAAGTTATATAACCCTAACATAACTGGCTCCCCATTGGTGGCAACACTCTCTCTTGGCATGACCTACCCAAACGTGGATCCACTGCCCAGCACTGGAAGTGAGTTCAAATAGCCTGATCTTGCCAATTCTGAACAATACTTGAGATTTATTAAGCAGAAATACACTTTGTTATTTGGTAATGATCAGCGGGAAGGCTGCACACTTTGCAGGGAACAAATCAAACGTATGCTGAGCATTCAGCTCCCAAAGAGTTGGTAAAATACAAGCATCATGAAGATTCAGCTTAGGATATGGAAAGATAAAAAAGAGTGAGGAAAAAACAAAGAGGTGACTAATGAGAAAGACAAGGGAGACTCAACATCTTGTCACAGACTTGTATTCCTTGTAAGCTCCATCTCAGGTTAGCAGGAAATGGAGGTCAAGCAAAAGGAGCCAGGAACAGATGTGGTTAACATGAGAAACACAGGGAAGACTGAAAGGTATTACAGGGGAACAAATGAAAAATGGAAGAGAGGATAAAGATTAGGACTTTAAGAAATTCAGGCTGTGCATAACAGTAAAAACGTGTTGAAATTCTACAAAAAATTTCTGAGAACTGAAATATGCCTCACACCTTACTGAGCTGAAGATGAAACAAAAAGAGTGGAGAAATCACATTTTTGGAAGTGTAAGTATAATGCAAATACAAGCTCTATATAGGACAGCCAACACATGGACAGAACTAACTCACCACTCTTGACATTAAGTACATGATGTTTATCCAGAGACCATCCTCCTAAGTTTGAAGGATCCAGTTCAAATCCTTGCAGTAGTGCTGTCCTCTTCTCCCATAAAATGAGACTGGGGCAAGTCTCATATTCAAAACCCACAGACACTGAAATAAAATAAAATCCAATATACTTGCTGAACTAACACTGAATTAAATGTCCAGAGCACATTCAAGTCATTGAGTATTCCAGTCCCTCAGCCCCCTCAAAAAGATGGAGTGATTATATTCCTCACTTTTATTCTACAATATTATATTCAGATCTTTGACTAGACACAAATTTGAAACTTCATTCACATGTACTCTGCAGGGATCTGATCACTTCTATTTTAATAGCTCACATTGGGAAGTGATGGGTTTGCTGAGACGAGAGTGAGAAATAAAATTTTTAAAATATAGTAAAATTATATTAAATAATTAAAAATATCAGATTGCAGGACAAGATAAATTCTTAATTTGCCAGATGTTCACTGCATTTATTTAGTGTATTCATTTTACATACCATGTACCAAAGGGCAGTGAAAACTTTGTGTGCATTTAAGCACTATTGCACTGTAAGCATTACACAGGAAAGCAATATCCCATGCAATAACATAAGAAAGAAAAGCTATAGCAAAGAAGAATTTAGAAAATATAGAAAATAATTAAGATAAAAAAGCTGTTCTTTCCACACTGGTACAGCTCTGATGCTTATTTTTAACCTTGTTGTATCAAGGTTAATCAAAATTATTCAGACAGTCAATGAAAACTGAAAAATATTATAATGATCACTCTTCTTCCCACCCACTAGAACCAAGCTAACTAAAAATAGGTGTAGAACTACAAGACTGAACAGCATTAGAGGAACAGCATTTTCATTTCAAATGTGTTATATCACAGGAGACTACATAAGGGCATGTGTGAAAACCCAAATGCACTGCAGACTGCCAGCCAGTCCAGCACGAGCATCATTTTATGACTAAAGAAAATAAAATCGTAATGATGGACTGGGTTTCACCTAAGTTCCTGTGGCCAGTTTTTCCTCTTGCCTCATCTAAACCTTCTAAGTCAGGTACTTAGCAGGAAACCCAGGCATGTTGATGGGGTTTTGACCCTCTGAATATGATCTTTAATGTGTAAAAGAAATGTAATACAAAGATAAATTGTGTCAGGGAGACAAGAACCATTCAGTCTACATTTGCTCCTCCATAAGGAAGGTTGCAGTTTTCTTATTTACAATTACAGGTGTTACTTGGAAAGTTTTGGAGCTTGTATCTGCTGACTTACCTACAGCATCTGACAGCCCATAAACCTTCTGACCATAGGCATCTGTTTTGTCCCAGATAAATGTATATGCCAAGTTGGGAGATGCCTGGAATGATTTTTGGAACAAATGCCCTTCTACTGCTACCATCAAATGAACTTTGATCAGATTCAGTGGCACAAGCGTCTGAGTCATGATGATCTTCAGTAAGGATTTGTATCCAGCAGTGCGGGAACTCAGGTAGCTGAGCTTTATACTAGAGCCAGGGATCTCAATTTCTTCATGAAGAACCTGGGTAGGGAAGAGATCAAACACTTTACATTAAGAATTTTTTTTTAAATGTATCACCCTGTGTATTCTTATGAACTTATGTCTTTCTCTTACTGGGGCAGTGGATGTCCTCAAATCAGCACAGTTCAGCTGACATTTCTGACACATAATTATTTGCTGTCGGTATTATTATGTGATGTAAGTACACATCTTTTCAAGAGCTCACTGCTGGCAAAAGGGCAAATAAACTCAAGCATTTTTACTGCAAGTTATATGCAAGGGAAACATAAGAAATATCATAGGAACCCACAATTTCCACTAACAGTATAAAGCCTAACTGAATACAGCAGTGAAAAAACAGCACCAAGAGAGTTTGCCTTTGCCTTAAGGAAGAAATAAGGAAACAGTCTGCGGTCAGCATCACAGGCCAAGCCTTTGCAACATTCTCTTGAAACACCTAAGCTGGCCACTGAAATAGCCAGATATACTTGATTATGTGGTATGATAATGGGAGGGTGCAAGGTAATCAAAGATAAATGTGTCTGGGTGATACAAACCTGGCATATCTCCTGCAGCTCTCATTACAAAACCTGGCACCTGTCAGAACGAACACACTCTGCAGAGACATTTGCTGTAGCAATTGCAGGGGACACGTGGTGGCCCTGTGCTCAGGTCAGAATTGCCACCTGACCTCTGATTTCTGTACCCTTTTCACTCACACTGCTCTTACCTGGGTTTCTGGCACAATGGGATTGCGGCTGGGAGCGTCACTAAAGAAAGTTGAAAGTGGTGATGAAATGATGACTGGATCAGGACGGACAAACCCACTGAGATCACAGCTGGGAATGGAGTTCTCCTCTGTCTTCATCACAAGGGTGTCCATGGCATAGAAGCTGTTCCATGGCAGCCACACTGTCCTTTCCTGGCTCATAAATGGGGCCCGTTCAAAGTGCAGCGTCAGGGAGGCTCCACCATTTGCAACCAAGTCAAACCTAGAAAAGTGTGGCCTTTAGAAGTGACAAGACTGAGTAATTCCAGTAATAACACTCCTGGCTAATGAGACAGCTATAGAGGCATACCAACAGTGAGGCGTATTTGTCTCGGTTTGGCTGGGATAGAGTTAATTTTCTTCCTAGTAGCTGGCGGAGTGCTGAGTTTTGGATTCAGGATGAGAATAATGCTGATAACACCGGGATGCTTTTATTATAGCAGAGCAGAGCAGTGCTTACACAGAGTCAGGGCCTTTCCTCCTCCTCACCCCATCCCACCAGGGAGCAGAATGGGGGCTGGGAGGGGACCCAGCTGGGACCAAGGGATAGCCCAGATCATACACTGCCATTCTAATTATACAAACTAAGGGGAAAGCTGCTCAGAACCTGGCTGGGAATTAATTGATCTGTTATTTTCCTTTTCACTACAGTTTTTATAATTATTATTTCAATTATTAAGCTGTTTTTATCTCAGTGCAAGATTTTTCTTATTTTTACCCTTGTGATTCTCTTCCCACACCACTGGAGGCAGGGAGAGTGAGCAGACCATGATTATGTCTTAAATGTCATGGCTCCAATGATCAATAATGGGATGTGAACCTCTGGCAACTAAACAGCTGAAAACCAGCAAAGACAAGCAATGATTTGAAGTCACCTGGACAAAGCTCATTCTGATAATATTATAAATTCTATATTAAATAATTTAAAAAATACCCAACAAACAAACCACCATATTTATTATTACAAGTCACTTTTATATAGAAACAGCAGAGAAGCCAAGTGCATTCTGAGCTGGACACTGAATTACCCCTTTCCTAAAAGATCCTGTCCATCAAACATAGAATGGGACACAATTCAGTAAGAGAACAGTAATGAGAAATGTTCTACAAGTAAGAATTCCTGTCCCCAGGATAACGGATCTATAATTTTCCAGGGAAATATGGTGTTTGCTCCCAACCCCCTACGAAATCACAGCAGTAATGTGGAGCTGCACAGGCATTTGAAACCTGGCTTAAGTGAGAAATGCTTCCAGGTTCTTCTGACAACAGAAGCAGGTATCAGTTGTTCTGTGTAAATGCTGGCAATGTAACAAATTACTCAATGACGTCAATAATCTATGCAGATTTAAATATAGTTCAGCTCACCATTTACTGCAATTTTAAACCACTGAAATCAACATTATACTTTTATTATAACATTAATATTCTGGAAAATATGGAACTTAAATACTCCCTATAGTTTGGTTGACTCCTAGTAATTATATCAATTCCATTGTTTTTATGCAAGAGCAAGATAAAATCGCAAATGTTTACAATGCCTGTGTCAGATAGACTGTTTTAGTTACCACAGCCAGTAAAGCAGATAAACCATGAGACACTGACTTTTGTTTATCTGAATTTGTGTGCATTTCAAATAAGCTGATACAAGGGGGGAAAAGCACATTTTGCACAGCAGGAAATTGTCTAAATATATTCAATTAGAATCTTTTGATTACATTCTACCCTGAACAAACTCAAAAGAGAGTGTATCTTCAAAAGCAAAGAGAAGCAGAAGGGAAATTTTAACAAAATATACTATTCTATAATGACGCTTTCTTTTTTCCTAGAAGTGTTAGCCTGCTCTGCATTTTAAAATAAAATATTTCTCGTCTCAGCTGGATATTGCTGTAGCCCACAAATGTTTTCATAGATACAGAGCAATTTATTTGAAAGGAGTCTGCCTGCTAACACGTCATTATCAGAAGTCAGCCTGCTCGTATTTACATGCAGTTAGTATTTAAAATGCCGCGTGAAAAATTACTTTTGTGTTTACTTAATAGCTCTTTGCCCTGGGAGGAAGGCAATGCCTGCTACCACATGGTTCCATTAGACCACACCATCTGTTAATCAGCAGAGACACTCCACAGCAAACAGGGGCTCAGCGAAGCAGGGACACTCACGTGCCATCCTGACGAGTGATGGTGTAGCCGTACTTTGGATACTTGACAAACGACACGTTGACCCCAACTAGAGGAGTCCCATCTGTAGTCACCACTTGGCCTCTTATGAGAGACACAAGACTGAAAAAGAAAAAGGATTAAAGGTATTAAAGCTAATTACAAAAGCGAAGTTATGTCATTTATAAGTGAAGTAGTGGAACACTTGTACCTTCATTTACTCTAAATCCAGTTTACTCCAAAGGTTTTTACAATACTGAGGAACCACAATATTGCCCAGCTCCCTCTATACACCTAAATCAAGGAAGTATACGCAGTGAGAAGTGTACACAGAACTGCAATCAGTGCTTTTCTTGCCTATCAAGGGTTGCCTCGTTGTCTAATGAGGCTTTGCAGAGTACAAAGCTCCCTCACGTTCAGCCAGGCCAAAGCTGTGCCCCTGCAGCCACATTGAAACCCCAAATCCTCCCTCCAGGGTACAATACCACGCATGTGGGCGTCAAACACACTCGACAAATACGGTGCAATGCCACATCTCTGCTTTATATGACCAACTCTTCACGTCAAGGTTCAAATTCCCTCATCTTAGGGAATGACTGATGTTTGTACACTGCATTCTGGCCTGATTTGGAACTCTTGCTTATACTTTGCCAAGAGGAGGATTTGGTTTAAAGTCCAGCTTTATGCACAGGCAAGACAAAGCGTTTCTTTGGCCAGCAGGATAAGCAGCTTTGTTTAACCTAAGGGAGATGAAGATGAGCTATTCCCCTAAGAGGCACAGTCATTTTTTTCTCTTTGCCAAGTGCTTTGCTGCTGCTAAGTGCACAGCGGGCACCAAGTGCTGCTGCTCCCAGCTGGTGAGGAGTTTCCAGCCCCTGGCTCCTTTCCCTTCCATCTTCCCTGTACCCTGAGAGAAGCAGATCTGGGGAGGGGAGAGGCTGTTTGGTAAAAGGGCAGTGGAAAAGGAACAGCTCTTTGTAGACGGCTTCCAGTGCTACACTGGAAACAGGAAAACTGGAGAAGGTGAAAAGAGGGAGAGAGTGAAGTCCTCTTAACCCATAATCTCAGGGATTGTAAAATTGCAGTTTGCCGTAGTCATGGGTGAAAAGATTTATTTATTCATCAGTCTGTGCTTCCAGCATGAGCCACCAACTCTGCCCCGCTGACAGACAGGGAAAGAAGAGCCCCTTCCCAGCAGGACTGGGGCTGCTCCTGAGGCTCAGCAGGCTGCAGCACCCCGAACCAGGAATGTCTGGCCCAAGGCTGAGCGGGACAGGGGGATTAACCTGGGCTGAGCTTTGCTAGACACGGACAAATCGTGCTGGGATCTGGGAGGGCCCTGGCAGAGAACAGCTCCTTTCATCAGTCACACCAGGGATTGTTTGCAGGTCTTTCTGCCGACTCTGCGATGTCCAGGGGCTGGGACGTACATTTCTAACTGTATTTTATTGGCTATTTAGCAACTCTTTCCTCATATTTGTATTCCAATCAGGGTGCAATATTTTCTTCAATATTACATTTAAAAAATCTAATTAAAAAAATGAGCCATTTCTGTTCCTTTTCTTTTAGGAATTTCAAGTGCTTCTTGACCCTTTGGGTCAATTTTTAATTTGAAAAATCAACATTTTGTGACAGAATATGGAATTTAATACAAATTGAAACCTGTTGAGAAAAATCTGCTTGGGAACACGTTGGACCAAAATAATTGTCGTGGCATTATTCATTTTGCTTGAATTATTTTATGTGACAAACACACAGAAATAGTTGCAGGAAAAAAGTCACTCAAGCCACTCTAGGGAGAAGCTGTGCAGAAAGTAGATTTAGAAAGAAATTGTCAGATGGCAGAAGAAAACTAATAATGCCAATGACTCAATTTTTTCTACCTTTCAGGAAATAATTCGAATATTTTGGTCAATAATATTGCTTTTTATTTCTAAAATTCTAAATAAAGAACAGAATGGATATTAGAATAAGCTAAAAGGTAGCTAAAATATGGATTTATAAGAAGTAATGTTTTGACTAATAGTCACACCTACAATAATCACCTTTTTTCGTTAATCTTTTGAAAGTGTAACAGAAAAATTGAACTGATACAAGAATTTTTTGGGTTTTTTTACCAAGGAATTTGAATGTGGAAAAACACGTAGCTTTTTTCCTGCTGAAAACTTAATTTCATCTTGTTTCTGCACAGAAAAAAAAAATGAGATTTACCTATTTTTGCAATCATAAATTTTGTTATTTATCGCTTTAGCAGAGTAGGAAATAACTGGTTTTTATTATACTAAGACTGGAAAAAAACTCAAACCATTATTTTGTACCACTTTTTCATCTTTTTCAATGCAATGACACACTGAGCTAAGCAAACAGCTTGTAAACACGAGAGCTACTTTTTGAGACTATGGGAGCTTCAGTACGTGGAAAAGTTGGGAGTTGAACTTTGTGGCACTTTTAAAAGACAAACCCATTAGTTCTAAAACTTACAGTTTGACACTATGCATTAGATTTGCCTAAGATTGGTACCAAAAATAACAGCTGAGCTACAGAATTATCAGAAGTACCTTCAAAACTTAAGAGGTGAAGGCCAATTTTAACATCATTAATAGGTCGTTTGCAAAGATATGTTAAAATCTGCAGTGTAGTTCAGATGAATAAAACAGAACTAAGACTCCTACCATGAGAAACTTCAAAATAAAAAAATGTAAAGTTTCCAATGAGGTTTTGTTTTAAAGGAGCCTCAGGATTGAAATGCTCAGCTCCTGTTTAGTCTAGAGCACTAATTCATAGAATCACAGAATGGGTTTGAAGGGACCTTAAAGATAATTTTGTTCCAACCCTCTGCCATGGGTATGGTCATTTTCTACTAGATCAGGCTGCTCCAATCCCTGCCCAACCTGGCCTTAAACACTTCCAGGATTAAAAAAGAAAAATCACCACAAATTTAGGTGAAAACAGAACTTTTTTTCTATTTTTTTTGAATAACTCCATGTGTGTATGCATGGGGTATTTTATAGAATAGCACAAAATCTGTATTACATAGAGTAGGATCCAATAGAGGTTTCCAGATGGGATATGGAAATGATTGTGTGCAGCATAGGGGTGAACGCAATGGGGACCTGCCTGGTGTATCCAGAAACATGATGATCCTCTTTTCACAGGCAAATACTTAGGGACATGCTCTACATCACCCACTAAGCCTGTAATGGGATCCTGACTGAGAAAACAGTTTCCTGTAAGGAAGTACAATCTTTTGCGTGATATCTCAAATGAAGCCCTTTCTTCAGGTTTAACTTTGGTGATACGAACATAATCAATATGCTCATCATCAGTTTCTTAGCATCTTTCCATGGAGACCTATTTATATAATACTGAAAAATACCAATCTTCTTGTAAGCATACAATGGCATCAAATATAAATGAATGATGTGTTGGCTTTTAGATTCATTCCAAATATATAATTAATAATTCTGGAAAGCAAGTATAGAAAAAGAAAACAAATGAGAAGAAAAAGAAAACCTAGTTAGGTGGATCAATGGTTTTATGAAAGGAATAAATAATAAATAAATAAATAAAACTCCATAAATCAATGGATCTTTAAAATTATTTGAAATGCTATTCCAATTTTGAAATTTGTGTAAATGGCACTACATTAAAAATTAACTGGAAACTAGTTTGTGCTTTCCCTTTCTCTTGACTGCAGTCTTCATAAAATATAAACCTCAGAAGCTCCTACTCAGCGGAAGAAACCTTCTTCTGGGTGTTGCCAGAATGTTAAAATGCTAATAAAACTCAGTGTCATAAAACAGAGGCCACATCATAAACTGCAACAGCGTGGCCTCAGTGTGATCAATGCCCGAGATGAAGCACCTGAAAGCAGCACCTCCTGCTAAAACAAGAATAAAATCGCTTAATACAGCAACCACACAGAACCGGTGTCACATTCCCAGCTGCTACCTGCTGCTGAAGGGGTTCTCTCACCTGCTGCTGAAGGGGCTCCCTCAGTGCTGCTGAAGGGGTTTTTTCACCTGCTGCTGAAGGGGTTTTTTCACCTGCTGCTGAAGGGGTTCTCTCTCTCACCTGCTGCTGAAGGGGTTCTCTCACCTGCTGCTGAAGGGGTTTTTTCACCTGCTGCTGAAGGGGTTTTTTCACCTGCTGCTGAAGGGGCTTTTTCACCTGCTGCTGAAGGGGTTCCCTCACCTGCTGCTGAAGGGGTTCTCTCTCTCACCTGCTGCTGAAGGGGTTCCCTCACCTGCTGTTGAAGGGGTTCCCTCACCTGCTGTTGAAGGGGTTTTCCCCAGGGATGATGTGTGTGCTGTCCTTCCCCACGAGCAGCTTGATGCGATCGTAGAAGGACTTGACGGCGGGAGCGGCGGCGTGGCTCTGCTGGATGATGTCCAGCGGGTCCCGCGAGCCCCGGCACAGCAGGCTGTTCTGGCAGGTGGCCTGCAGGCAGCAGTCAGGGTCCAGGCAGTCCACCAGGCCATCTGAAAGGTAACAGGCACTGAGATCTGGCACAGAGCTCCGCAGCAATAACACCCATGGGAAGCATAAGGCGCTGGGAAAAACTGTTGAAGTTCGCTCTTCCCACCATCCCTCCGCCCCAAACCTGGTAATTCAGTCCATAGTGCCATGAGGGTGATGCTTTTGAGCACGCTGCTTAAAAAGCACTACAGTTTATGTAAACCAGGGTTAGATGAGAATGAATCCCAAGAATACTGTCAAGGGTTGAAATCAGGCAAAAGGAAGTGCAAGCAATAAAGGATTTTTGTTCAAGTTATTTGTTTGTTTGGCTGGGGTTTTTGTTGTTGTTGTTGTTTTTGTTTTTTTGTCTTGAGAATTATGCTGTTTGATTTCATTTGTTCTGTTTGTGGAGCTGCGACGAGATGGGGATGACGAAGTTATCATTACCTGAGTAAAATACAAATTACAGTGTAGCCATTTTGGCAGTTCCCAGGGAAAGGCTGCTGGAACTCCCACCTCCCGTGGATACCTGGCTCACAACTTGTGTGCATGCTTGGATAAGGAAGGATCAGTCACAAAGTTGGTGGCTTCAGTCATCATATTACAGATTAAGTTCTCCATCACAAATATTTCTTAACTTGCATTTTTAAGAAAACGGCCTGCCACCCTGATTTTTCAGCCTTCTCCTCTGTTTCACAGTTTCATGTTTTGGGTTCTTTCTCACGCTCTGGTCTGTAAACACTACCCAACGTTATTGTAGTTTCAAGGTAATTTACATTCTTTGTCTTAGAGCTATGGACAGCTGATGGACAGTTGTCTTGACCAATTGGACTGGGAGAGGTGTCAACCTTCTCCCCCAATCCCTGGCCTTTTGTAGATATACTAGATATTGGAGTCAGACTTTCAAAGAAAGTAGAGTTTTTAGTTCATGCCTTCTGATCAAAGTGTGAGTGTGTGTTTGTGTGTGTGTGTGACGAACCGCGTCATCGGCCCATAATTTTAACACCAGAAATTAAAAGAGAACCAAGGTGGAGATCAATCTGTATACTTAGATAATAAACAATTTTAGCACATACAGTAACGATTCTATCATCATCTCTTCACTTGGTATAATTATTTAACTGAAATATGTTCTCTCAATGGATTTAGAAATTAATAACCATTTGCTTTAAAATATTATCATCTCTAACAATTTAGAAACATTTGTTCATCTACTCTGGCAAGAATAAGGAGTTCAATCTGCAATCTACTTATGCCTGTAAAACTTCTCAAGGTGTATCAATCTGAATTTTGAATACTAATATGGCCTGGGTGTACACTGAAAATCATACACAAGAGAGAGCATTCCAGTGGGGAAGCAGATAGAAGTACCTTAGGTTAAGATAATGACTCATGCATTTTCAGGATTTTCAAGTGCACAACAGACCAGCACAGTGATAACTGGAAAAACAACCTAAAAGAAAAAAAAATCTAAAACTATAAAAAACTTTCATATTTTACAATTAGCCTTGTATTTCCAACCCACTGTGTGTGCCTGAAATGACTGTGCCTGACCTGATTTAAAAACAAAATTGCCAAGGTATGCTGGCAATGTTTCATTCAGGCCTCTAAGGGGATTTAAGTCAGACAAAGTACCTTGTTGTGAGAGCTATATGTTGCTTTAAGGTCACTCGCCTATTCACATTAAGAGCTCCATTTGTCTTGAAATCCTCTCCAACGAGGCTGCAGGAACTTTCTGTTTTGCTACAGTTCATTTTCTCCCCACTTTATATAATCGTTCTGAGGACATCATTAGCTTCAGGGTATAACTCAAGGCAGTTTTCCTATTAAGCTCTGAGAATTTCTCGGCTTCTTTCCTGGTCTGTGAGACCTCTACGATGAACTGAGCTTTGCCTACTGTTTAGTGCACTCAGTTCTGTTACTCAGATGACCACCAGGCAAAGAAATCCTATCAGCACACTAGATAGAACAAAAGCCAACCACAGGATATAAATTACTCCCTCTGACAAACTTACATTTACCTATTCAAGCTTCATCATATCTTGGCTATACCTCTTATTAGAGGTGAGCGTAAGTTCTGCCTGTGATGACCTCATCATGCAGCCTATTATGGGATGCCGTAGCCAAACACTTGTGATGACACCATGAACTTGGAATGGGCATATCAATCCCTCAGGCTCCTGTCAGTCATACGAATCACATCTTTATGCTCACGAGCCCCCTTGGATATTGTCTGACATTGCAATCTTCAGTAAATTACCCTGCCACTGCCAATCTCACCGTTATCTCAAAAACAATCAAGCAGGCAATCAAACTCCTCTGAATTGCCAGCTCAGGAACTGGGAGGGTGGAAACCTCTCCATTCAACAGCAGGAAAAAACTTGCCTGTGATTCCTTCCCTGTAAGAAGGTTTTGTTGTAGTTCTGTGAAGTCAGATTCATGCTTTCAGATGCTTACAACAAGACTTAGAAAAGACAGGCATAGAGCATAACACAATTTACTTTTTAGAACATTATTACTTATATGGCTATATTCCCCGGTAGTGATTTATTCTCAGATGGCGAGATTCAGGATTTAGGATATTTTTACCTTGAGAGAACAAGCGGATCCAGCTTGTTGCAACAGCAGCAGCGAAGTCTGGTTCTGTTCAGCGTACACAGCCAGGCCTGGGCACTGCTGCTTGGTATCAAAGGCTTAGACACCACTGTGCTGCTCACATCCACAGCTGCTGCTCTTATTGACTTTGCTACTCGGAAATCTCTGACTCCATGCATGAAAGACTAGTGGTTACAGTCAGAATATACCTGTTTTTAGCCAATGTTTGCTTCATCTGCTGCCTGGACTATTATCACAGAATGGCTGAGATTGGCAAGGACCCCTGGAGGTGATGAGCTCCAGCCCCCTGCTCAAGCAAGGCTAGCTGATGCTGGTTGCCCAGGTTGCCCACACAGCTTTTGAAATGTCTGCAAGGATGGCACCCTGCTCCAGTGCTCAACTGCTGGACAAAGAAGTGTCTCCCAGCATACATTCGTGCCTGGGGTTGTTCCTCCTCACGTGCAGGACCTTGCACCTTATCAGGTTTCTCTCAGCCCATTTCCCCAGCCATATTGTACAGTTATATATGAAGCAAATTGTTACAGAATCGTTTATTTGCATTAGACTCAGCTGATTAAAAGCAGAGCTAGAAAAAGGTACCTTCTGTAACAGAAAATTCTGCTATTAGCATAAATTTTAATTAGAATTCAGTACTTTGGGTTTAAATATATATTCTAGAGCTTGCCATCCTCCAAATTTCCTGAGGTATTCTGAATTATTTATATGGTTAACTCAATGACAAACCCTCACCACTCACCTCACCAAAATATTGCTGCTTTTCGTCGCACAGACAGCTGAGTATCAAGGCGGCAATGACCTCTCTGATCCTCGGAATGCTAAAGGGAGGAGACTGGAGAGGGAGCTAAGATGGTGCTGAACCTCCTCCAACAATTTGAGACCAGCACAAGTCCTGACTTGGCCTTAGCTGAGATGAAAGAAACAGGAAATTCTGATCTGATTTAAACTGGCAGCACAGGATTAGCCCTCCATTGCTGTTTGTGGTTTTTCTGAATTTCCAAATCTTTTCAGAAATGAAGCAAGTGACATGGTATCCCTCTTGAAGAGTTCACTTGGCTAATGGATCCACATAGCATAGAGAAAACTTCAAAGAAATCCTTGAAAGTAGATTAACCTATTCATGCATACTGTATTTATGACTGCCTTATTATTGTGTTCCTCTTGACCATCATTAGAGGGACTAAAAAAGCTCTCAGGAGGAACAGTGATATATTTTACCACATTACTGTTCTAATGTATTTAAAATCTCTCATCATCAGTGTTCCAGTGCCACTGAATACATTTCTCACCATGTCCAGGTTACTGGATTGCAGAATGAGAAAGGTGCTTCACCTTTCTGCAGAAAGTTGATGCTTGAGCTACTGGGGTTTTTAAACCTCAATGAGTAAATTACCTACAGTTTCCACGCTTCCTCAAATACCTGCAGGTTGTGCTCCAGGTTCAATTCAGTGCACATCAGAATGAATGAGCTTTGACCTGACATCCAACTCGCTGAGCCAATGCTTTCTGTACCCAGCGAGGGACAATTCTGTTTCCAACCCCAAACTCCTGAGCTCATGCTCAGCAGAGGGCATCCTTACACTTCACTAGCTGCAGGAGCTGGGGACTTTCAGAGCCTAATTCCTGGAAATTTTTCTTTTTCCAATAAACATTTCACACTGATGATTAAAATGGAGGTGGGGAGGGGGGGAACAGCAGCTACTAAGAACCCTGAGGGCAAAAGGGTCTTTGATCACTCTAAGGGCAAATTAGTTAATTTATCATGAACCGATTTTAATTATGTGCAGTATTAATATACCCAAGGTGAAAGAATTAGAGATGCTCTATCAGATTATCAAAAGAGTAGGCCTTCTCTGCCAACACAGAAATATATTAATTGAGCTCTAAAACTGCACGCAAAACTGCTTCCACAGGCAGGCTATGCCACAGCCCAGTATATCTTACCACAAAGTTTATCTAATATTTAACCCAAATTTTCACACTTTTGTAGCTTGGTCTAATTACTGCTATCTATATTGGCATGTATCATCCAAAAGAATTCCTCAGAAGTTCCTGGCGCTAACAGGAAAGAAAATGCTTCTATTCCTGCTCCAGCCCCGTGAAGACTCCCTGTAAACTATCTGGACATTCATTACAACCCTGCCTTTTCTATCTAACTGTGAGCACAACACAGTATTTTCATAACCCAAACTGCCTTTCAGGACAAGCTGGATTGTAAATCCCAAGTTGTGGTAAAGTAGACTGAACCTGGAGATTGGTTCTGCTTTTGAATACCCAAAAACCTCCCCAGTGAGGTTTTAAAGTACGCTGGAAGATGGGAGTGGTGAAGCACCACCCCCATTTTCCTGGCCCGCTCAGGTTCCCTGTGCTGCCCGGAGCTCTGGCAGGCAGGAAAAGCCTCACTCCCGAGAGCACCAGCTGCAGGAACCTACTGCAGGTGCAGCTCCAGCTTGGCGGCCCCTCAGAACCTGCAGAAAACTGATGCTCCCACTCCAGACCATTCCTTGCCCAGAGCCGGGTTGACCCAAAGGGCTGCAAGGTGAGAACAACCTTAGAAAAAAATGTTTGCCCAGCTGCAGTGCACATGGACACCTGCAGGGATGCCGGTGCCTTTTCAAACCATGGAATCTGCAGGCTCTGAGCTTCTTGTTTCCACTTCTCCCCAGTTGTGAGAGGGAGGTATTGCAGTACCACATCCCACGAGGGACAGGGAGGGATAAGCTGGCTAATGTGTGTGCAGGCGATTAGAGGCTGACATGAAGCTGTAGCACAATCACATACAAGCACACTCATTAGCTCCTGTCAAACTTTGAGTGCCTACTTTTGATACCGATTTTATACCTGAGCCCACGTGACTCTGGCCCCCATCCACCACAGATTTCAGCTCCTGATTGCATTTAATGTTCCACAACTGACTATTGTACAGGCTCCGGAAGGTATTTTCTGTGCCAAGAGTATTCTGGGTATTTATATTGAGAACTTCATAAAATCTTTTGTCTGTGCTGAATTAGAGACCCCTGCTGAGGCAATGCTTGTTGAGGCAAGCTAAATTACATGATTTGCTTTTGTGCTGTGAAATACTTGTATTATCTTAAATGTCACGAGCCTGATGCTGTATCAAGTCACAGGATTTGTAATTTTCTAAAAGCATTTTTTTTCCTAAATGTTTATTGCAGGAAGACACTTCTTTTTTCTTTCTATTTTCCTTCTGTCTAATTTCAGAGATGAGTTTTCTAAGACAACTCAAATAAACAGCCTTTCAATCAGTCAAGTGCACTGTCCTGACAGTGAACTTCACTAGAAATGCATTTTTCTTGTAAACTGAAGAGATTTCCTACTGAAGCAGATAGTTGGCTTTCTCTAATTCATTATCTTTAATGTATTGTGCCAAACAGAATTACCACCAACTGTACTTCCTGGTGAGGTTAAAGATATAGAGTAACAAACTGAAGGGCAAAATTTGCCTTCTGAGAGATGCACATCTCTCTCTGGAAAGCCAAGTGGAAAAGAAATTAAAATGTATTTTAAAAAGAATGTGCCACATTGCATAACAAATAAGAAAATCCTCATTTCTTTTTGGCTTAGCATTCTATACTGCTATGGGTTGCTTCCTTTCCTTCTACCAATTTTAGTCCAGATAATTACATTGTGAGGAGAAATGTGATCTGGAAGGCGACAGAAGCAGTGATTGCATTTAAGCTTTTAAATTTTTTTTTAACCTGCCTGTACCTGTCCTCTCCATCCTCATCAAAATTTAGCAAAATTTTGCTTATTTCCTGTTTTTCTTTCTCAGAGATTACATAATTTAAGCATCTTGCCAATAAAAACCATAAAAATTAGTAAATTTGATGCAAAAGGTGGACACTAAGCACTAAGTCCATGAAACCAAGGAATTAACAGAGGATTCACAAATTAAAAGTAGTTGATGATATTCAGGTATAGTTAATATCATGTAATCAAAACCAAATAGACATGCTTCTCAGTTTGGGACTTACAATTTGTAAACCCTGAAATCTTACATAAAATTAAAGCATTCAGCCTAATAATAATTTTACCCTTGATAAAGCCCAATGTCTCTTCTTTTGATGAGGGAGAAAGAAGAAAAAGAAAAGCCTAGAAAGAGCAACCCCAGTGGGCAATATGGGCTCATGGCAAGGCTGCCTCTGCAGAGGATTGGATTCCTAAATCTCTCTCCCAAATTATCCCAAGACACTCAGGAGGAAGATTCCTCAAATGTGATGGATATTAACTGTATCCAGCATTTAATGGAACTATACTTTAGCCAAGACATCTGAGTTTTGCTGTGTATCCCACTGTCTCACGCAGCTGGAGGCGCTGCAAAGTCTAAGGTGAAATTTAGTTAAACGTACACAATTTAAGGAGACTGGTTTGAGATACTAAAAACATTTTTCTATTTAGGAACAAGCAAATTATTATAAAGCAGTTATTTCAAAATGATGGGTATAAACAGCCACAGTAGTAATTTCTTTATGCAATATGCCAAAAGAAATAGGAGTGGAAAAAGTAGCATATCCTCTCCCATTCCCCAAAATACCATCAGTAATGCCTTAATTTCCTAAAATAAAGCCACGTTGAATTAAATGGGTTATACGTGTCTATTAGGGGGATTTTATATTGTAATCACAATTACAGGTCTTAAAATAAAGCGATTTCTAATCCCTCCAAAAGATGCTTAATAATGATTAGATTACTGAGGGACTGATTAAGGGAAGATAGGAGCTTTAGAAGCAGCCACAGTGTGCAAATGATGTAATCCAAACATGGTTTGGAAAACAGAAGCACTTTCCAATTTAGAGAGATCTTAAAAGCGAGTTAATGCCAGAATCCCCTTACTTTTCAGTTCAGCTCTGTCCTCACAGAGAAATGAAAAAAAACAAAAACCAAAAACCAAAAAGAACAAACAAACAAACAAAAAACCATCCCCAAACCCCACCCCAACAAAAGAACCCCCAAAAGATAAATAAGAGACTTTCAGGTTTTTTCAGCCAAGTAGCCTATGCACCATAATAACCCTAAACATGCTCATTATGAATCATGGAACCACAGGCTGGGCTGGGTTGGAAGGGACCTTAAAGCCCACCCAGCACCACCCCCTGCCATGGGCAGGGACACCTTCCACTGTCCCAGGATGCTCCAAGCCCCATCCAACCTGGCCTTGGACACTGCCAGGATAAGGAGCTAGTTAATCCCATATCTTGATTTGACATGTGCTGGAAAGGACAAAAGCAGGTGAATTTCCCAGTGTTACCTCAGATCATTCACCCTGAACAGCCCTAAGAGGAGAAAGCAGCTTTCGAGACTCTCTCCTCTTGCTGCTCTGGAATCACATTTTATTTATGCCAGTAATCCACACTGACATCCCATTTAAAATGAAGATTTGTAAGTCTAAAAGAGAGGGGGACTCATCTGCCTCTTCTAGGAACAAACCAACAGAAGGACATTAATCTAAATGGAAAGAAAATATTAAGTATAATCTTTCATTTTTCTCTTTTTGAACTATGGTATGGAGTTTGCATTGTGGCAGATAATAAGACAAAGCAGGACAAATGGGAAACCCTCTGGAGTCAGTGGCAATGCTCTCCTTGACATCCATAAAATGAAGACTTGGCCCAAGGCCTTTGAATCTGATTGTGAGTTACAATTGCAATAAGAATGGCTGAACAGGGAAAAAGCTCCAAAATATGTTAAATCTGCTGCCACAGAAGACAGGAAAGGATAGTTCCCTTCCTGTGACATGCTGAAGGAATTGTATTTTAACAATGTGCAGAGATGGACAGAAAGGAAGGAGGCTCAACTGTCCAGAGAAGTCTTCATATAGGCAAAAAAAAAAAAAAAAAAAAAAAAGAAAAAAAAAAAAAAAAAAAAAGTATTTTTAGCTACCCTACTGCATTCCAAAAGAACAGCTTGTGTGTTCTGTACTACCCCAGAACCACTTGCTTATGTTAACAGAGCAATGTTGGTAATGGAGCAGCAAATGAGTTCAACACTTTGCTGCAAATAAACTCAGCTGAGTTTCAAATGAAACGAGTGACTGGGAGGAGAGGCAATTTCTTTAACTTCCAATAAACTTGCCTTTTATGTGAAACTTGGGGTTCTGGTAACCAGCTGGATCTTAATATTGATTCCCATAGTACACTCTTCAGCTTTGTCTAATGAGAAAAGTTAATGTTATCTGCTCCTTTAGCTACAGAGTCACAATTACATAAAGGTGCAGCTTGAAGCACAGAACACACATCCATTCCAGCCTCTCTATTCATGCAAACCCCCCCATAAACACAGAGGTCAGAGGAGAGATTCCTGGGCAGGTGTGTGGTGAAGCAGACATGTACAGAGCAGCACAACTTAGGCAAAGGCAAGACTGCATTCTGAGATAGGAATCATTAAGTGATTAACATTGTAGTAGTTTTTGAGTTTTGTTGTAGTCCTTGTGAATTTGACAAACTGGTGGTCAGGACAACGCCTCTGTCCTCACAGCACACATGGGACAGGACTCCATGACATCTCAGAAGAATCTGAACCCCAAAATATAATGGAGCAAACTGCAGCAGCACAAATCACCAAGGCAGGAGAGAGACTGAGAGCGCTGCAGTGGCGCAGCCTGTGGAGGGCTGGGTGCAGGAAACAGCTCTCAGTGTCTCTGGTTTGTCAGGAATGCCTGGAAAGCTTGTGGAGAAACAGCAGCTGAACAGGTGTTGAGCAGCACCTGAGCTCACTTATACAAACATTCGGTGGGAATTAATAAGGATGAGACTATTAAGAGCAGGAATGATCACTGAATTAAGTGCTGAGCAAAGGGTCAGGAGACAAGAGATTAATTTCTGTCTTTATCAAAAAAACCCCACGTGAAAACATGGGGGTCAAAGGGACTTCTCAGGTTGTTTGGCTCTTGGATCAACCTTGGATTTTCAAACTATTTACCCACAAGAACCAGTGACCAGTAACCTCTCTAGTCTCTGGAAAAAAATTACTTAAAATGCAAACACAGAGGACATCTGAAGAGTCCTCCCCTAAACCTTTCCAGCCTCCAGCTAGACCAACTAATTTTCTTTCAGGTGCTTTACTATGGTAAACCGAAATCCATGCAACTTGCATGATAATGGAATATACAATTCTGCATTAATTATTAATTAATAATATTATGTATCTGTTGTATGGCAATTCTCTTTGTAGTCTTTGCCTTTAATGAGCTCCTGTTTGCCTTCCTTGAATAAGTTTTATAATCCTACAGATTTTCATTAGGATGAGCAGTTGAATAGTGTCAATGGTCATTTTTTTCCCCTGGTTTTCTGTCTGTTTAAAAAGTGCAAAACAATGTCCTGGATAAATAAATCTCTTATTCTATTTTTTCTAACAACATTTCCAACCTATTTCCGTTCTTTGAGGAAATTCTAATAAAAGATCCATTTCCAAATTTCCCTTTATAATCCTCAAAGCACGTAAAAACTGCAAACCTAAGCATTTCATCTTTTACTTTCTTACACTGAATATTAACACAAATTTAGTGGGTTTTGTTGTATACTTAAATGCCAATTAAGGTATTCTGGCAGTTAGAGTCTGCTCTTTACAAATCAGTAACAGTTATAAAGCAAGTTCTAGTTCTCTGAAACTGAATTAGCTTTAGAACTTCTAAAATACTTTTATAAGCACTAAGTCCGTGAAACCAAGGAACTAACAGAGGATTCACAAATTAAAAGTAGTTGATGATATTCAGGTATAGTTAATATCATGTAATCAAAACCAAATTGACATG
Organism: Donacobius atricapilla; assembly: GCA_013397315.1. NCBI lineage: Eukaryota > Metazoa > Chordata > Aves > Passeriformes > Mimidae > Donacobius > Donacobius atricapilla. The sequence continues at coordinate 1,198,483 of WBMY01006641.1, forward strand.
TTTCTCAGCTTGGGACTTACAGTTTCTAAAGCCTGTAATCTTCCATAAAATTAAAGCATTCAGCCTAATGATAATTTTACCCTTGATAAAGCTCAATGTCACTTCGCAGTTTTAGGAAATATATTTATAAAATATTTATTAATCAGCAAACAGCAGATGTTTTCTTTAGATTAATTATTGGCCAAAGAAAAAGGAAGGAGTCTCAAGGAAAAAAGTTGTGCCTGATGCTTGGTTTATAGCAGAGAAGAGCAGAAGCAAAAGAAAAAGAATCTATGTGACTTACTAAAGACATTATATTGAAAAGAATAAGAAAGTTCCTTTAACTGAAGGAGAAAATTAGCCAATCTTATTTAGAAAGCACAACATCTCAGAACTGCTTTCAGGCTGCCATGGAAGGCTCGACAAAACCAGAAAAACATATTTGAAGGGAAACACAGGTCACATCCTATATTTAATAGGGACTTGCCTGATAAAGGGCAGGGACAATAGAGCAGGGACGTCAGCCCCTGACCCTACACGCCCACTGAGCACACCTCAGGCAGCCCTGCAGAGCCTGGCATGTGAGCTGTGCAGTGTGACAGCCTGACAGCCTGGCACAGGCTGTGGGACAGCGAGAGACAGCCTGGCATGGGCTGTGGGACAGCCTGGCACGGGCTGTGGGACAGCGAGAGACAGCCTGGCATGGGCTGAGGGACAGCGAGGGACAGCGTGACAGCCTGGCACGGGCTGTGGGACAGCCTGGCATGGGCTGTGGGACCGCCTGGTATGGGCTGTGGGACAGCGAGGGACAGCCCGACAGGGGCTGAAGGACAGCCTGGCACGGGCTGAGGGACAGCAAGGGACAGCCTGGCACGGGCTGCGGGACAGCCTGGCATGGGCTGTGGGACCGCCTGGCACGGGCTGTGGGACAGCCTGGCACGGTCTGTGGGGCAGCCCGACAGGGGCTGTGGGACAGCGAGGGACAGCCTGACAGGGGCTGAGGGACAGCCTGGCACGGGCTGTGGGACAGCCTGGCACGGGCTGTGGGACCACCTGGCACGGGCAGTGGGACAGCGAGGGACAGCCCAACAGGGGCTGTGGGACAGCCTGGCACGGGCTGAGGGACAGC